>BJBW01016338.1:0-20519 GCA_004320125.1 Scolopax mira
TGAACAGGACTGGACCCAGTATTGATCCCTGGGGGACACTACTGGTTACTACACATAATGTTGCTACACAAAATGTTCAGCAATATCACTTACTGAACTTGCAATAGAAGAAATCCTTTCCAAAAGCAAAACCTCACAGAAAGTTATAGGAAATCTTAGTTTGTTCTAGGCAAGTCAACTATGTATTTTTAAATTCATCTGCTAAACAGCAGTAACAAAAGATGTTCCTGAAAAGAGTCAGAAAAAGGGAAAAACAGCTCCATGCAACAGAAATGTAGATTCCTTCACTGTTCTTAAAAAAGACTGGATAAATAAGTTAGGTCAGCAGCAAAAAGCAGTCAAATGCATTTCATACAAAGATAAAGAATGTGTTAGATACATCTTTAAATACCCTTATAAGAAAATGGTTTGAGTTTATTTCAGAGAAAACAAGGACAAAGCAAGAGATTAGAACAAGGCCACAGGTCATTGCAAATGAACATAAAACAAACCCAGAACTTTTGCTGGCACATTAAGGGAGGACAATCCCATCCCATTCTGTAGCCAGCAACTGTTTAGTACCTCTAGTTTTCTTAAGGTCCAGGGAAATTTCCTTAATGGTGAAATCAGTGTGGAAAGGAGCAATTTGTTCACGAAGAATCAAAAGGTGCTTTATTAAGAAAAGCTGTCCATCAACCTGGGTCTACAGCATAAGAGAAAGAACATGCATTACATGTAAAAAAAAAAAAACAAACAAACCAACAACCAACAATTAAATGAAGAGCAAAGTTTTAACACCTCCACTTTTAATAGTTACTTCCTATAGTAAAATTATTAGCGTTAATTTTGTTAACAAGCTTTTTCCATTAGTCTCTACTGCCATTAACTACACCCTGGAATCTACAAATCCCATTTTTGTGTTTCTAATGCATTGCTCTGAAGAAGCAGGCTTTATTCATACTTCTTAGAAGAATTAGATTACACAGATATATTACTGAATGTCCACATTAGGTTTAGGTATCCCATTATTTGAAAGATACAAACTTATTCTTCATAAAAGCCAGGAATTATTTCACTTAATTCACGTAACTTATCGTTAAAAAAGATGAGGTTCTAAAAATGTTTTAATCATTACGATGATTAAAAAAAGCCAAAGACAGATAATCAAGGTTATTGTAACTACATTAACTGCTACTGTGCAAAGGTCTTACAAGGCATTTTTCTCATGTCATTAAACACAAAGCTTAGTTAATTTCTAAACAGTACAAAGATACAAAGAATAAAACAAGGCCAAATTCATACCACTGAGACAACCAGTTTTGCACTGCTTGTTATTTTAGCTGTGTGCTTTATACTGCGGGCTGCTTTTAATCTTTGAAGTTCATGTCTCATTGAGGTAAACAGAGGAGGGACTCAAGAATACAAATTTGCTTTTGCAAGCTGGAACTTTCCTTGATATAATGTTAAATAAAACAGTAAAGAATAAATTATATTTAAATCTGCAGTTTTAACAAATAGTTAAGTTTACTAAAAATAAGTGGTGGAAGTTTCTTGTGGTTTTTTATTTTATTATTCTCATGGTGCATGATTTTACCAGATAATGTTAATTTAACATGCATCAAGAACAACGTGGTACAGATTCCAGTCCTGGGCTAACCTATCCAGGGCCCACTGCAGGATCAGTTTTATTCTCTGCAATACTTCAATGCTGACCCAATATAGTGCTAGAATGGATAATTAACTGTAGAACTCTGAATCATTTACATATGAAATAGTTACATGCTTAAACTAGAAGGAAAGACGGTCTGATTTTCTTTTTAAAGATACCATGTTAAACAGATATTCTTCAAAGGACACTCAAAAGAAATACTTCAAAACAGTTCTTCATTTCCCATAGCAACTAGGACTTTTTTCATTACTCAATGTTTACTGTTTCTATAAAGCCAACGATTTAGCCGACTAAGACTTTCCTTCTACTTTTTTTTTTAAATTCACATTCTGACTGCTAGAAATTAGAAAATTACTACAGCATTTGTATTCAGACTTAAGTTTAAAATGTCTTGATGAAACCGAACTGAATTCTGAGCAACGCATCAAATCCAACCTTTTGATTATAGACAGTTCTGAGCAAAGAATACTTAACAAATCTTCCCACTGAATTTAACACTTGGGCAGGTTTTTAAAAATTCAAACAATGGAGGCAGAGAAAAAGAGAAAAGAGTAACAGACAATGAAAACAAATACAGGGAGCAGAAACTTAGCAGAATTTTTCTTTAGGTATTGAATCCACATGAGTTAGAGCAGCATGTAAACCAGAATTGCTATAACTTGTGTTACACCTTTCCAGACAGGCCAGCATGTGAATCATTATCCATGCTTTACGATACATTAACCATAACTAAAAGCTGGCAAATCCATCTGATCTCTGGGAGCAGAGGAACATGCTTTCACTGAGATTTCACTAGAATTCTGAACAACTGCTTCACAGCTTTAGATATACATAGGGAAAAAAAAAAATCCTACCCAAAGCACCGATTCTGACCTTGTTTTTGCTGATAGAATCAGCAGCTCCCAGCAGTGAGTGGATGCAGGCAGATAAGGCCTCTTGCGATAATCCCTGAAACACTGCCCTCTGCAGGGATGAGGAAATAAAACAAACAAAACAAACAAAAAAAAGGTGTTAGCAAAGCTTAAGCAGGATTTAAGAGTTGTGGCTTGTGAAGATGTGCTTACCAGCACATAAAACTCTGCTACAAACACGTCGCCTAAGTGCAATACGACAGGATGCAGCATTTGTATAGAAAAGCTACAGCACTTAGACCGGAGGCAGGATGATGATCCCCTGTTCACCCTCCAGCTCCAAATCTGCACCCGGGCAGTGACATGGTCAGTAACACCTAATGGCATGAACGATGCTTACCAGGCAACCTGACCAGACTCTTCACGTGTCAGGGTGACTATCTGTGTGTGCAATTTATGCTTGCAGTAACAGGCACGGGATCATTCGAGAGAGCTTAACCTCAGGCAACCTCAAGCAGCCTCAGGTTTGTGCCAGGTTAGTAAACAAACAAGACAGCTGCCATGGGGTAACTCAGGTGGCAAGGAGTAACTCATTAAACTGCAGCAATTAGATCATACGTCTGAGCTAGCCACAGGAACTCGCTTCCACCGGCGCTTCAACAAGGTAGTAGATGACAATGACACTTCGTTCATGTCTTCTCCTATCTACAGGGTGCCAGCGAGGCACACCAGCCCTGCTACTTGGGTCACCATCCCTGGAGGTATTTAAAATAGGTGTAGATGTAGTGCTGAGGGACGTGGCTTAGTGGTAATTCAGCAGTGGTGGGTAAACAGTTGGACTTGATGATCTTCAAGGTCCCTTCCAACCAAAATGATTCTACAATATCTCAGTGAAAAAATAAATAAATCACACTATAAATGAGCCTTGCAAACCACCTTGCAACAACAACCTCATCTCCAAAGGTCTAGCTGAAAACAAGGGCAAATACTCATCTATCTTTAATGAGATTGACATATTAAGCAATAAAGTATTAATATTTTCCAGCTTCTTTATAAGCAAATAGTATCTTGGCAGCAGTTTCACATAACACCTATATTTATTTTGAATTGCATTAAACGTATCTAAGAAAGATACAATACATACAGAAAAGCAAAAATGTTTCTCAGAGGCTTAATAGGCTTCTATGCTATCAGGTGACACGCATAAATCAGATTCTAAAGGGCAAGTCTCAGAATATTTGTGAAGTAAACACCACTTTTGTTTCTATTAGACATGAAGATTTGCACTGTCTTAAGCTTTGGAAATGTCTCCTATATTTTGGAAGGTGAAAAGATGTGCCACCAAAAATTTCCAAGAACAGTTCCAAAATATAGTAGTCATCATTTTCAAGACAGGAAACATGACCTTGCCTGACATCCTGCAAAGTAGGTAGCAAGAAACACATTCACCCAGTAATTTCAGCAAAATGGTTCTCTATAACTGACCCAGAACTTTCTATTCTATCTTGTCCTGTTCACTCCTCAACTTTGGTGTGATAAGTATCTTGAGCATCACACACTGAAGTATTTCTGTGACAGCAGCAGCAATAGATGGACAAACCAGAACCTTTCTATTTCTACAAACACAAAATTGTCTTGGAAACGATGACCTGAATTTGCCAGTTCACTTGTTTTACATAAAGATAGCATCAAGAAAGACTAAGGGATAACGAGGCCGGTAATTACCCATCCCTAATTTACATCAAAATATTTCGTCATGGTCCTACATGTTTTATAACTTCACTTAAAAAAATTAGATAAAGAAATTTTTGCATACGTCTATACATCTGTACAGCTTGGAGAGACACACTAGAGTCCTTCTGACAGTAGGATACCACATTCCATGAAGGTCTGCTGGTGAAATCGTCGTCTGGTGCCTGGGATTGAGGGATTCTGATGAACCTGTTTAAAAGTAAAAAAAAAAAAACAAGACTTGTCCATCTGTCCTTTCAACCAAAGGAGACTGCGATATCAACTGCACTTTATACTGCCTTCACAGTGGTAAGACATTTTATTGGACTCAAACAGGTTAGGTTTTTTTCCTTTCTAAGCAGGTCAGTACTAGCTTTCTGATGGGCAGAGAGAACGTGGCTGTAAGAGACATGAATTTGCTTTCAGGGATGGCCCAGCTCAAAATTTTTTTAGTAAAAGGTTTTTTAGTTTTACAGGCACATCACCCCCCTCTACTTAGCTCAATAGCTGAAATGATCAAAAATTATGGGAGGGGGGGGGGAGAGGACAAAAAAGAAAATAATCCAAACAGTTAGTGATCATGGAACTACAGGAGATGCTCAGAAACAAAAAGAACAAAACCAACAAACATTCCATCAATTTTACTCCTTCATGCTTTCCTTTGTGCTGGGATAATCCTACATGGATTAAAAAGCTGCAGAAAATGCAGGGTTTAAACATCATGTTAATAACTGCAAAAATAATGGCAAAACCAACTTTGTAATGAGGAGGCTCCTCCTGGGAAACGTTTATAATAATGTTGTATGCTCAAAATGGATTTTCACAAAACCTGACAAACAGAAGCCTTGTATTTTCATTTTGTCCTTAAATTCCTGGGAAACAGCTGAGTTAATAGCATCAGCACTATTCCAATTAGCAACCCTTCAAAATGTATAATTTTTATTTTTACCTAATAATGGAATAAGCACTTGTGAAGCGTTTATGTGGCCAGCACTGGAATAAATAATAAAAATAAATCAGCAATATCTATTTTTTGCAACAAGAAATTTATCGTCACAGCAATTAGAAAGCAAGACCTTAGTTGTTGGATTGAGATGCCTATGCTATTTGTTAGTCACTTCAGCTACTCCTGCAGGCACTGAAATGGGAGAGAGGCACCTTTGAAGGGCAAATAATCCCAATTATCTCAGACACTTATCTTCAAATTAGACCGCGTAGGTTCCTTCTGTCTCCTGAATGCAAGTGGGCTCTAAAGGACTTGCAAATGCCACACACCTGGCTTGAAGCAAGACGAACTCCACTCCACCAGAAAGAACCTTACAGGCCTTGCAAGCCAAAAAGCAAGAAACTACCAGGTCATCAAAAGGAGTATGAGAAACGACTGAAAAAGAGCTGAGAAAGGTGCTGCTGGGAAAAAACAGCACTGTACCATTCTGAACAATGAGAAAATAAAGGGACAAACTCTCAATGGATCTTGGAGAAAAATTTAAAGGGTTGTTACACTCAAAAAGAGCCACGTTTCATGGAATTTGCTTCCAGTTCACTGTAATTTACAGGCATATGGGTCACATATTTAATAAGTGAAGGACTATATTCTGAATTATTGTGAACAGCTAAAATTACTAACTGGTTTCAGTAAGTGGAAACACTTCAAAGTGTCACCTTTCCATATAAAGGCACACACAAAGACATTCCTAGATGCTCAAAGCATTTATTTAAGAGACATGCCTGATGCACCAAACCAGCCTCCTCGTCTCAACACAGCTAACAAACAGAAGCATCTTAAAGTACACATCGTGATGGTAGGGCTGCTTTGCAGTACAGAATACAGAAGCTCAATTTTATACAAAGTACAATAGATGCTGTCAGCTGCAAAAGCAGTTGCTTCACAGAATGGACTGCACTGGAATCACACAAAGAAATGCAATCAAAAGAAAAGAAATTAAGTTGATTCTCATTAAAAAAAAGTTATTAAGAACCCTGAGACAAAGTTCGCATCTCAAAATCTCTTAGGAATTCCTCTAGTAACTTGCAAGTTTCTCACTGATGGTTCAAATTAATGCTCTGTATGTTCTCTATGAGCTTTATACATTGATTTGACAACAGAAGATATATTTCATACCAGATTTAACTAAGCTGCAGGACTCGGGATCTTCTAGCCGGACATCTGAAAATGAAGCTTCAGATGGTAACTTCTTCTGTTCCTCTTTTAAACTTTGTGCAATTTGCTGCAGAGAAAGATATACCACAAACTTTATACTTTCTTTCTTCCTTATTTTAAGCAGCATTACACTGCTTTGATTACTATAGATAAACACATACTCAATTGCAGGAGGAGTCAGCTACAGTGAGCTCCAGAGTTTCAAAGACAGATGTTTCCAAAACAGTAGCAGAAACATTTCAATATCAATTAAAGTTTCACAAGTATTACATAGAACTGTGCAAAGCACTGTTCCTTCCATTTTGCCTGTGTTTTTACTGATCTCTAAATAACAAGCAGTGAAGCTGCCTAGAAAGAGAAGCTCAAAATAGGAGAATCCAATTCAACACTGACTTGGATTGCACACAGATAACTTCTGTGATGGCTTCATTCCTATAAATGACATGTGCAGATGCCCCAAAAGTACTCTCTACTTTATTCCCTTCATGAGTCCAACAAAAAGCCTTCCCCTAACAGTACTCAACACTTCTCCTTTTAAACGCTGTTCAGTACTTGGTCTGCTTCAAAGCAACAAGAGGCTGCAAAAATGGGCAAAGAACTGCATTAATATTTGAGCAGAACAGCAAAAGAAATATTTCTGCCCTGTGCTTTTAACATTTTAATAATTAATTCAGAAGGTCTGTCCAAATAGCAAGGTTTTGAGGTTTAAAAGCAACCAAAGAGCAAAATGAATCTCAAACCAGGCAAAAACTGGAGTCTTATGAGGACATGCAAAGAGCAGTGTAATTTCTCAATTTAGAATGAACTGGAAAACTTTCTTCTTCTTCCTAACTGAATGGCCATAGGACTCTAGTTAGAAAATAAGGCCTTCTCTAGACTAACTATCTGCATTGCTTGACTATAGTAGTTACACTTAATGTTAAAAAGTTCTCACAATCATTTTTTTATCCAGTTCTATTTACAGAATTTTAGCAAAAAAAACAGAACCCTAAACCAAAAAAACAAACCCACACTCCTAACACTTTTACTGGTAAAACTTCTAATCATGAGTTGTTCTGAATGGATGGATATCAGTTAGCTGCATTCTGCGTGCTGGGCTTCTCAATTACTATTTTTGCTTTTTCTTTCAAAAGCTTATTAGTTCTTAAGCTTTCACTATAAAGGGAAGGTATTCTACAACCTCACTAGCTTCAGGATTTGTAAGTCCCTTCCTAAAAACCTATGAATGTCCTTCATAATCACAAAAGCATAAACTGTATCATCATAAAAGCTTTAGATATGCATAAAAACAAGATTATAGCAATGTGAGTTCAGTACTAAGAAGTTTCTCACAGGTTTTCTGTTTACAGGCAAGAACTGAACACAATAAGGGACAGTTACATGATGTCAATCTCTTCCAGTCCACAGATGCCACACAGCTTCATCATTTTATATAAGTAATGCTCTGAATCTAAAGTCCAAGAACCACTTCTTTACCAACTGGTCAGCTGCAAATAAGTCCCACAATTTTCTAAGCACCACCAGCTACTCTGGTAGATAGAAGGAAAGCAGAACACAGAAATAAAATATGCATCTTGCTAGTTCATGTCAGAATTGCTGTTCTTAGTCAACTCAATCCTTTGACAGCTTGGGCCTCTCATTATAAAGTGAATGGCAACAGTTATTTTGGAGGGGATCTTTATCACGTTTAATCCTCTCCATGCAATGCTACCTCTCAGTTGCATGTCAAATGTAATTTGCTCTAGTTAAAAACTAATTTAAAGTCTTTCAGACATTTTTATTTATGCAAGTAGTTTCATTCTGAAATCTTTCATAAATACAGTATTAATATTTTGAAGTAAAGTTAGTTTGATTAGGGCTACAAAGATGATTACGGGCGTAGGACTTTCCTCTTATGAGGAAAGGCTGAGGGACTTGGGTTTTTTTTAGTCTGGAGAAAAAATGACTGAGGGGGGATCTGATTAATGCCTATAAATAACTGAAGTATGGGTGTCAAGAGGATGGGGCCAGTCTTTTTTCAGTGTGCCCAGTGACAGGACAAGAGGAATGGGCACAAACTTGAACACAGGAAGTTCCATCAGAACGTGAGGAGGAACTTTTTTACTTTGAGGGTGGCAGAGCACTGGCAGAGGGTGCCCAGAGAGGCGGTGGAGCCTTCTTCTCTGAAGACATTCAAAACCCACCTGGACACCTTCCTGTGCAATCTGCTCTAGGTCGACCTGCTTTGGCAGGGGGGTTGGACTAGGTGATCTCCAGAGGTCCCTTCCAACCCCGTATCAATCTGTGATTCCTTTCAACGGGAACGTAGAGTCAAAGTGTTTGGAATGACTACAAAAAATGGCTCATACTGTCAAGAACTTGACAAAGGTGACTGGAAACTATTGCTGATACATTAAATTATCTAAAGGTACAAGCAAGTCCGACCTCACACTGTCTGAGCAGAGAATACACATGTGTGTACCAAACTGATGTTAGTTTTTGTTTTCAGTAATTCTGAAAAAAACCTGCAGCTAACTATGCCTGTCTAAAACTCTTCAACTCCAGCTTAACTAGAAAATACACTGTGTGATACCTACTACTTATGAAAACAAAGAAAAATTTACTGTGATGAGAGAAAACTTAGAAGCTTCAAGTTTAGGTAAAAATCACTGACTGTGAGAACTGCTGGTTTTACAGAGTTCGACGTCAAGTCTTCTCTGCCATCTTGTTTAGGGCCATAACTTAATCAGTAGGTGCCAATTTGATAGTCCCAGTAATAATAAGTACACCCCAAGAACTGGAAAACCCCATCTGGAAAGTATTATACTGCACAACTGTATATATCACATTTAAACAGAAAAACAGTCAAGGACAATAGAAAAGCTGATGCTGTACCTCCATCATTTCCAACTTGTCAGGATACGCAAGGTCACCTGGAGCAGGCTTGTAGCCTGTGATATCAGTCTGAATGTAAATATGTGTCCTATAGACAAGACGCTCTTGTACATCTTCTAACATCTGCTTGACACCAGCTGCAAACGCACCCAGTTGTTCAGCTGACAAAGGTAAAAAAAAAAAAAAGGTGCTAATTTAATGACAAAACAAGCTTACAGACCCAAAACTTTAAAGTACCACATATAGAACTCTCACAAAACTGACTTGCTGCAGATGAAGTCAGACTATTTTTGGAATGGCAGCATGCAGACAAATCTATGACAAACAAGGAACTACTGGACTCCATATTGCAGTTGTTTCAGCTCCCCAAATTTTCATTAGATTGTGGAAATGCAATCTCACACTGATAAATTAAGACGCTGTGTTAGAATGACACATTCTAATTATTTGAGACCTGGATACATTGAGCGGCACATCTTCCTGAGCACCAATGTGCTTTGGTT
Organism: Scolopax mira; assembly: GCA_004320125.1. Taxonomy (NCBI): domain Eukaryota; kingdom Metazoa; phylum Chordata; class Aves; order Charadriiformes; family Scolopacidae; genus Scolopax; species Scolopax mira. Next base: position 9,769 of record BJBW01016338.1, read on the forward strand.
ATGTCACAGCAGTGTGACTCTCGGGAGTTGACAAGGTAACTCATCTACCTGCCTACCAGAAGATGATCCAAAGCAGCTGAGAACTATTGTATCAGCCTGAGTTTAAACAGTAGAAAGTTACTTCTTAAGATCAGCTGAAAGATTTTGTGAGCAATTTTTACCCTCATTCCCAACAGTGTTACAATTTTTTTGCCTATGCAATTTAATCATTTTAGCAGTTAAGATGACCGAAAAAAACCACCAGTTTCCATCTATGAATCACCATTGTTCTGTACGTGATCTTCAAGCATCTCATTTTTGAGAATCCCGCAGAGTTCAGAAAGTGTCTCTAAGTGAATGACGTGGATGATCATTGGCCTCAGGACATCATACAACGAAAGACACAACTTCTCCAAGAGTTCACTACAAAGGAAAAATAAAACAAAGCAAAACACCTTCAGGATCCTGTAATACCAAATAAAATTTTATCACAAACACTAATTTTTATAAGGAGGGTGAAAAAGCAATGCAGCATGGTATCACAGAAGACTTAAGAAAAGACTGTCTAAAATCATGAATCCCTGATTTCCTACAAAATCTTCAAAGAGGTGTAGGATGCCGATGGATTAAAATGGTGGTACAATTTGAATTAATTTTAAAATTAAAAAAATAGCTCAATCTGTCACAAAAGAAAAAGATTGCCACCTGGTTTACCTGGCTTCTGTGCATTAAACCCTCCTGCTGAGCTCAGAATCATACCCCCACTTTCTCCTTAAGAAAAGACTCCTCTGATTCCATGTACTCAACAGTTTATCAGTACCAGGAGCACACAAAGAGGGACGCAGGAGGGGAAGCTTGGTAACCTTCTCTGTAACAACTTCTAACATTGCAGGGCACGCACTCTTCAACTGAAGTTGAAGTAACTGAAGTTACTGTATCAGTGCAATATGAAACACCAGAAATTCCACTTTGATTTGCATTTTTCCTTTCCTGTTTGAAGCGATGCACATCTTGGTTAAGACAACAGTAGTGTGTGCATTCTAGACATTTTTGCCCTTATCAGTGCTGCCTTCACTAATCACAGAGTAGCTAATAATGCTGTTGCCAGTAGATGAAAAGTTAATTCCCCAGTTAGACTTGGAAATATAAACACTAAGGTTGTTTAAATATTTACAGTGTGGTTGAGTTTAGCATTATTTTTTTTTTTTAACTCACAAAGAATGTCTGACTATAAGACAAAGACACTTCAGTTGCTTTCAGAGCATAGAACAAAAAAAGCTCACAAAAGAAAAATTTTGGATGCCTCTTTTCTGTTGTATTCTATAGCTTTACAAGTAACTTGATAGAACTGTAACTCTCCAAGTTAAAAGCAGACACAAAGCAGAAAGTTTCAACAGCCTTATTATTAAATACCACACTCAATCTGAGATCTCTGCTCTTGCCTAGATTTTTGGTAAACTTTTATCTGTACATAGACACCCAACTGTTGTGTCTTCAGGGCACCTCAGCAACTCAGAAAAAAAATGAGACTATTTATTACATAGCTAAGGAAAACATAATAAGGTAGTTACTATTTGAAACATTTTCCTAAAAATATTTTACTTAAATGTAGGCAAAAAAGGGAAGAAAGTTCTCACAGAAGGAGGTAACTACTTCCCATCAAGATTCAAAAATAATCAGAAGTCTATTCTCATTCTTGGTGTGAAGAGCAATAGTGACGAAATTTCTGCCTGAACAACATTTTACACTGATTTCAACTACTATTTCAATCCTGTTTACTTCAGGATGTGGTCTGAGATAACTAGTAAATCAGGTAGATCACCTCAAATCCTGAGGATGTCCCACACGAGACCTCTGTTCCTCAGGAAAGGGTAAGACTGCTCCTGCTCTGGCACTATGGCTTATTTCTAGTGAGGTTTTATGCATTTATAGTTTTCCTCTAGCTTTAAAGGACACGGAGGGCAATGTGCAGTATTTTTTCCAGGTTACACTTATTCAATTCAAGCTGCATTTGATTTCAAGATAGGACAACATTCAAAAACAGTGCCTCTGCTATATTAATAGGAATATATAAAATTTACCAACTTGATATCAAGGGAACACGATCTAATCCAAGTTTCAAAATTAAATATCATTACTAAAACATACCAGCAAATTAGAGAAGGGGCATAATCTCCTGAATTGCTCTACTATTACAGGTCTATTGTAAAAAAAATTTAGAATACTTTCATAATGAAATTACCACATGAAAACAACAACCTGGCTCTCTTCTAGATCTGCCCTGTATCTCTGGACTGTCAAGGGTCAACCACTCTGCCTTCTGTTCAGCCCACACACAGGCACATAGCAAATATTCCTTGACATTAAGGGCAGCTCACTTACTAAATCCTTGATATCAAATGGCTGGAGTTCATCAGTTTAATTTTACACTGAAGTAAATGAAAAGCACTTCTGCAACTGATTGTGAACCGCTGGCACAGAAACAGTCCAAAACCAGCTGAGAGCTGCAGCACTGTAAACTTCTCAGCTATTTCCAAAGCAACTGTGTGTCTTTATCTCTTTCAGGCCATCTACACAGCATTTACGATACCTACATTATTTATGGGAATGTAAACTACCAGCATGAAGAAAAAAAGAAAACAAAAGAACATCAAGTTCTGACAGATAAAGTGATTAAGTTTGGGTTTTTTTCTTGATGGTTCTTACCAATACCACTTCAATTCAAGCCTATTTGCCATATCACATTGTCTGCTATATCACAGCACAGTAAACACAATATACAGTAAAAGAAGACCAGCATGTACCACCTACTCCAGTTTTGGTGTTGGTTTTGTGAAGAACTCATTGTAAAGCTGGTGTTCATCCTGGCATACGTGGACCATAAAGGCACAACCACTTCGTACCTGTATTCACAGAAATACGAAATACTTGTTATTAAATTATTTTCCTTCCATCAGTACCACAAGAGGCATTACAGATATTATTATTACATAATTCTATTATATATTGTATTATGTACTGTATTATTATTATTATTACTAAAGCTATGATTAAATTAAAGCTTTAGGAAACTCAGAATTGTTGAGATCAACTACAGACTGAAAAAATAAAAGCTCATTGTGCAAACTTCTGTCCCTTTTTGTTTCTGATGACATTTAAGTAACCACACTTTAAGCGTTTGCAAATACCCCTTTGTTTTTACAGAATAAGCAGAGTTTTTACAGAATAATCTTCCGCAAAACATGCATTACTTGAAAGTTTAAATTATTTAAACCCACAAACAATAGAGACAATTCTGAATGTAAAGGGCTGGATTAAATAAGCACATTTTACTTGCGGGGTTTTTGTTATGTGTTGGAGGAGAGGGCATTAAGACATGACAACTTTACCTACCAGAGCACAATGATCTCTGTTGTTCTGGCTGGTTAATTCTGTGACAGTGCTAGCGATGCTTGGACCAAGCAAAAGCTCCCTCTGGTCGAGGTAACATTGATGGATTTCGTTGAGAACTTGTTGATACCTAGCCACAAAATTAAAACAGTAACTACATCCTGAAGCTCATTTTTTTGGTAAACATAAAATTCATTCTAATACCCTTTTTCAGGTCTACACGATGCCATTTTTTAAAGTTTTCTTTTAAATGAATAATGTGTTAAACAGTATTTAAACAAAATAAAAATTTTCAAAACTTAAAATTGTTGACAACAAACTACATAGACATACTCACTCTGGCATTTTTTCAGATCTTTGTTCTACTTGTTCAATAAGAGTCTACTCAATAAAGAGAAAAAAAGAATTATCAGCAAATGAATTTTTCTAATAATTGGAAAACACTTTGCAGTATTCCAGGGACACAATATGCAATCTTTGAACATTCACACTTGCACAATAAGCAATCCCTACATTCATACTACTAATAAATTCAAACCCCATTTTCATAGCTTTCTGATTGACAGTTAGTTACCAGCCCACTTACTCTGACTTTGGGAGCAGCTGCTCTGAATTTTACATAAAATAGCGTGAAGGCATTGTCAGAATTTGGCACAGCTGAGGGATCCTGAAAGAAGAGATGAGTAATTGGTTAAAAAGGAGAATACTATATTTGGGTTCTAGTATGTAAAGGCTGAGATAATTATGCTCTAAAACAGGGTATTGGTTCTTTACGTTTATATTGCCAGTAGAAGAGCTCTGCCACTTTCCACCTAGAAAGGCACACACGCTTGTTTCAGAACTTGGATAAAGCCAGATGGAAGAACAGTGCTCATAACAAAAGTTTCAACCAACAGTCTCTACAGCCAAAGTAACATTTTCAGTCATTACAGCATTCTCTATTAGAAAGAACAATTTTCTCTGGTCCTTCCACAGTAGTATGATTGTTGCTCCTTAATCTGTAGTGCCAAAATGGAACAAAGTGTCCCTTTTACCTGCCAGTCCCAGGGCAGAGAAGCTAAATTTGAGTTTGGATTGAAGCTTCAACTGGAATGTCAAATTTTGAGGCAGCTCCCCAGTTTAACTAGGCAAACAGCTAGAACACAAATTCTAGCACTAACAAAGCAGAGCAGAGACCCAATTTAACCATCAAGCTTTCTTCCCCTTAGTAATGACACAGAGAGAAGCAGATGGCATTCCCTTCAAACTCGGTGTGGACAGGAAAACTCTTCTATCTTGACCACCATCCTCATGAGCAACCTGATCATCCTTCTACAAGCACAGATCAAAATCCCACAAAGAGTCACATGTGAGGAGTAACAGAGAACATCTAGATCTCATCAGCCCCTTTCCAGTCCTGACAAGACCTCATGTTGCATTGCAACAGGAAATCTGAACATTTGATCACAACTGAAGACCAGTGGTCCAGTACTGCACTGCCAGTAGAAGCAGACATCAGATGTTTCAGAGAAATATTTAAAACATTCACAAAACCTTCATGTAAATGTGAAGGAGGAGGTGATCTGACTCTAAAAGAGGTCTCCTTCCTGACTTAAAACTACTCAGCAGCAATTTAAAGCCAGAAATGAAGTTTCACTTCTTTCTGCAGACAAGCTTATTATCAGAGATAATTCCGCTTGAATTCAGCTCCCTCCTGGCAATCTGTTGGCACTGAACCAAGCTATGGTACTTTTTATTTAAAAAAAAAAAAAGTAATTTTGTACCAAATATGAAAAACGTTCAACATCACTTCACAACATCACTTAACTTCAGTCCAGGAGCATCCTTTAGCAAGTTTCCATGAACAGTGTCTAAAATCCCTTTCTTCATGTCTGATAGACGCTAGAATTGAGAACTGAAAATTTCACTGCTTTCCCTGCTTACAGAAATATTGCAGCTCGTGACTATTAACATTTTAATGAGACCAAAAAACCTCCCTACTCACCTCTCTGCCTAAATCCCACCAGAGAGAGTGGGAGTAAAGCAGCTAACTCTTCCCTGCAACGCTCTAACACCGCTGTCAATGTTTTAAAACTAAACAAAAGATACTGCCAAAAAGCAGTAGGAAACTTTCACGCTTATTCTCTGCAGCAACACAAAAGAGTGCAGGCTTAGCAAAAAGAGATATTTAGATGACCAAGAGTACACAAAAATACTTACTGGAATATAAGACTAAAGAGTCATTTCATGAACTCAGAGCTGTAGTTGTGCTTTACCAGTTTTCATCCTACGACAAACCCAGCTTCTGTGTTCACTCTCCAAGCATTCCCTGCAACCTCTCTCTCTGGTTGCAACTCCTCAAACTCAGTCATTTATCCATCCCTGGCCTTCACTGAGGTTATTGTCCACCTACCTCAATTCACCTACTTCACCTTCGTCAGTTTCCAGGATTTTTTAATTATTACTATTTTAAAACCTTTTGGATCACAAGATCTCTTAGATTCGTCTGAAACCTGGCCAATCTATACAAACACTATGGCATAGGACTGACCTATTTCCCAGAAAACTGCTGACACCTCCCACACTCAAAAAATAAAAAAAAAGAAAAGAAAAGAAAACTGTATAGTGTTACAATAGACATTTCAGCCCAGCTCAAGTTACCACTTACTGATTCACCTTACCCTTTTCATTAACTGGCTTGTGAGGTTCTGTAGTGTATTCACAGTGTATGTCTTGATAAGGTGCATAGCTTTAGAAAGGCATTGTTTAAACTTCATCAAATATACAGGATAGTCTTTAAAATTTGGCTGAAAGAAACAAAAAATACATTTTAAATACAAACAACAAGGGGGTTGAAAATTCATCAGAAATTAAAATACTCTTTTTACTAGCTAATTTGTACAAACTAAATGCAGTATTTTACAAAAATTAAGCAGAATATTAAGTATATTCAGTAAAATCTTATGGTTAGAAATCATCATCTTTGCTTTCTTATTGTATTTGGCGGACAGAATACTTCATAGGAAAAAAAGCCCACTACAAAAATAGCATGGATACAAAGTTTTGAAACTATTAAGATTTAACTAAAACCAATACAGGGTTACTTACATGTGATGAAATATATGCAATACAATCATCAAGCTTCGCCAGCATGGGAATGAATCCTTCACTGTTCACAGAGAGCGTAGGGGAATTCAATTTCTTTGAACACAAGACAAAGCACCATTGTAAGGAATCCCAGTAACAGTGTTGGTGACATTCAAAAGATCGGTACATTTTCATTTTCTAAGACTATTAGAGGTGAAACAGTACTTACTGTATTGATGTTTTCCAGCTCATTAAAATAAGAAAGTTTCTGCTGGATGTTTTCAGCCAGGTCAACAAGTTCTGACTATTCAAAAATAATTAATAGAAGAAAATCAGCAATCTAGCAAATAGTTTATATATATATATATATATAAATAAAATACATATATAAATTAAAAATTATTCAGCCTCCCTTTCAGCTCTTGGCACACACCAGTGTTAACTAGCTCTACACAACTTGCAACTAAGTAAGTATAACAACAGATGCAGAACACAGCAGTGCTCTCTTGCTCTCTCTTACCAGAGAAAGACCTATTACTCTCAATACCATATTAAAAAACATATATTCTACGGGTTTGTCAGCATTCCACAGATACTGGTGACAGCGTCGCTGTTTGTATGCAGAAGTATTACAGAGAACTGTAGAAATCCTGTATGTCAGGATTGGAGCCTTTAGAATTTCTCCCTTATCCAGTCATGCTAAGACAACATGTTCATTACTTCACTGTTAGAGCAATTCATGAGGACAAAGAAAGCATTTGGGAAATAGATTCATAATTAAAAAAACCCAACAACTTTCTTCTTGTAATAACCAGCTCAAAATACTTTGTAAGTGATATGAATTGTTAATTTTACTTAAGTTTGCACTTGTCAGGCATCAGAAACAAAATCTCACCTCAGGTAATTATCCTTGATTAAAGTGTACATCAACACACACTGACCACTTTACCGCACAGGGCCTGACACCCTGGCTGCAGGTGAAAAACACCAAAAACAAGGTCAAAAGCAAATGGAGGGACTGTCACCACAGCTCACAAGATTTCCCAGCCTGAGAAAAAGAAACTTTCATTTATGGTACCCTAGAATTTTCCAGTAATCCTCCCAACAAAGATTACCTGCTCTTTCAAAAGTTGTTCACAGGCCTCATGCAGCGTCCCTGTCTTCGTGGAGACAAAAAGATATTGTTTCTGCAGTGACTCCAGGTGCTGAAGGGCACTATTCACATCATTCAAGATAGCATCACACTGCTCCTGAAAGCCAGACAAGTAATCCCTCATCTGTCTAGAAAAAGAGAATCAACAGAAGTAAAATTTCACTTTCTGCATTTGCAAATCCAACTGCCTGCAGGGACATCTGCCACTACCTTTCCCTCTCCAGAACTAAAAGACCACTTGCATCAAGCAAGAGTGCACAACAAGCAGGTGTTCCATGTCCCACAGAAATAACAGAGCTACAGGGCTTGGAATAGCCACTGCAGTAACTACATTTCCCCAATATTCCTTGTAGCAAGCCTACACTGAAAGCTGCAGCATGCACCCCAGCTGGTCTAGAAGATGCAAATGCCATCTAAATGGACAGAGGAAACATAAGAGTTTGCTGCTCTGCTCTTCTACAGTTTTAATTTTCCATTTAGAAATTAGCTTTACTCTCCTAAAGTAGTGAAAATTATCCAGAGGATTCAAAACTTACTGCAAGGATTGAAAGAGGCTTAAATGAAATAAATCCAGTATCTAACACCACCAAGGTTGTCTAAGGCTCAGTGCAGACACGAACTCTAAATGATCACTAAATATGTGTCAAGCATTTAGCTTGACTAAAACATCATTTGAAATGAATTAGTCTTGGATATCAGCTAAAATTTCTCAGCCCTACTTCACCACATACAAAGCAGCAAGTAAAATCACAACTCTCTGTAGTAGTTGCGTGCAACCCTTTCATCTGCAACAGGTAAAGAACTTACTTATTTTCCTCCTACTCCTCTGGCCTCCTGCAAACAAGTGCATATTGGCCACCCTACAGACCATTTCACATCCATGGCACGCTTTAGTATCTGTGCGTGGTATTTTGAACATGTCAACTGACAAAGTCCAAGGGTGCTATATTCTTTTTAGGCTGTTAATGATCTGAACATGAGGCTTAGCTTATATCTAAACTGCTGCTTTTAAGAACCATCACGCCTCAAATATCAGAACTGACAGACTGAATAAAAGCAGAGAAAAACAGAAGATGGGAATACAGCAGTATTTCTTTGTGGCCAAAAAGCAATTTTGTAAAATTTCAAAACACAGGCCAGTTTCTGTAAAAGCCATCAGCAAATCTGCTAGATGTCTAAGCCATTCAGCTGTACTTCATACTCTTGAGGAGTAACTCCGAAAGTCAGTGGTGGGATGGGGTTCTTCTGAGCCTGATGGAAAAGCCAGTTCGACAAAAATAGATGAGAACACCCAGTCTCAAAACCAGAGTTGAGCAAAGTGTCAAGGAATGCAGGGAATGGAGATACAAAGTCACAGCCATAGTCACTGGCAAGTGATTGGCGATAGCAGAATGGTGATAGCAGAAATAGCTAGCAGCCACACCTGCTTACACACCCTCACCCTCAGAGGATGCCATTTCAATAGCAGCAGCAGCAGCTGAAAAGGCATATGAAAGCTCTGAGACTGCCTTTGTCTACAGCCCTGTCTATAAGCCAGAACTCATTTCAATCTGTCTCAATATACGAGGCAGTTGAGAAGGAAATTTGCATCCCTTTTAACTACCACAAGAGCAACAGACCTCAGGATGGGAGTGGGACATACTGCCTTGGAAAGCTTCAGCTGTTCCAACACATTCCCCTATTCCCCACCCAGCTGAATCTGAACCCATGCCAACGTTCTATGGACAAGATGAAGTCCTTCGAGGGTTAAAGCGCTTACAGTGAAAGGAACTGAGGAAGAACACATACCTATACTTGGCACCTTCATCCTGATCCATCTGTGTTTGTACCTGAGCAAACCAGGAGAAGAACTAGAAGAGATTTTATGGTGTCAACAACACAGGTACCACATGCGATCAATAAAAAATTAAAAATAAAAATCAGTTCTATGAAATGAAGATGAGCTTTTGTTAAAAAAGTAAGAGATGTTTCCGAATTTAATTATTAAGCAAGGAAACAAACTATAATTTCTCATCCCAACTGAAATATCCTATTCTATTCCTAAACTGAATTAAAATGGGAAAGACTGAGTTTCTTCTGGTTTTATTTGCACAAGAACAAGGCTGTCACATCAGAAGGTGAGGAGCGGGGGATGTGACATTCTTCTATATTACAATCAACACCATCTCACTGAAGGGGTACCTTACCCTCACTCAAGACTCCCCTTGAAACAGGAAAAGTATCTGTCACTTAAGACTTCAACAATTTTTCTCCCCCGAGTTTCTTCATGCAACTTGAAAACGGCCCAGAAAAATTAACAAACCCACCAAAATCTGGGCAAGAAATATAGAAACTGACAGAATTCTCTAAAGAAGATTACTGCAACTTGGAGGGTATTCAGCATCACTTACCTGCTGTGCTGTTTCAATTCTTTCATCCTCCATCCCCAGCATGGCAAATCCCTTCAAGAGGACATCCTCTGTGGATTCTGGCACCGCAGCCGTCAGTGAAACAGTTAGTGACTGGGACGTGAGGCTGCACAAATCTTCAATTGGAAGCTGCTCACAAAAACCCACAAAAGTTTAGTTAGGCAGCTTACTAAGAAATAGTATATTCAGCTCAACTACAGTAACACAATCCAAAGCATCAACTTGAGAAAATGACAGGCATCTACTTTTGAAGAAACAAATGCATTGGACATCTTACTTACCAATATGATAATACACCAACAACTACCATAACTATATTTTCAGAAACACCTAAAAATTTTTATTTTGTTATTTTTTTTCATTAAAGTTGGAAAATACTATACAGGATTTCACATGTGCACGTTTGCCTAAGACCATAAGCTGAATGTTCATGGTACCAGACATACTAATGAGCTATATTTTAATTTCTAATTTAACCCATTCTATACCCAGAGAAAAGCACTAGTAAAGGGCTTTTTTTTATGCTCTGAGAACATAAGAATTCAGAACACATGCAGAAGCAAAAATAAATGCTGCTGCTGTCTACACTACATGGCAACATCACTGCACAGGAATTGTCAAATTTTTTGTGCCAGATGCTTAGAGAAAATTCAAGACTTAACACTGCCAGAATTTATTCAGGAAATAGCGTTTCACATTCTTTCAGATGCTTTTTTAGACATTAGGAACAAGTTCTTTACTCTGAGGGTGGTGGA
>BJBW01016338.1:20551-37242 GCA_004320125.1 Scolopax mira
CTGGTCTAGTTGGGGGTGTCCCTGTGACTGCAGGGGGTCGGACTAGATGACCTTTGAAGGTCCCTTCTGGCCCAGATGATTCTATGATTCCATAAAAAGAAAGGCTTTTTCAGAAGACAAGGAAGAATGCTGCTGAGTGGGAATTATTGGCCACAGTGAGCAAGAAAAATATGGACAAAAGTAACTTGAGACTAATTTATTTAAGTATCATTGGAGCTATTAATTAGCTTATACAGAATAAATTAATTCAAGAAAATAAATATCATTATATACTCTTCATTAGCATAATACTTTTTAATTCACTTAACAAGTACATTATGTTTTCTGTTGCTGAGAACATCAGTAAGATAACAACTTAAAAAACGCTACTTAAAAACAAACTGGCATTCCCCTAGAAACTTACTCTGTAAAATATTCATTACCTGGTAATATCAGTCTGGTAAAGAAAGAGTTGTCAGACTTTCAGATTATCTGAGAAAACACAGACTGATCTTTTTTGTTCGACTTCCACACATCTCCACCTCCCTCCCTCCAAAACAGGCAGGACCCCAACTGGGGAGCCAGGGTTTCTCTCATGACTGCTGCTACCGAGGAAAAGTCGAGTTGATCAGAGACAGCTGAGACACCAGCCGTCCCAATCGACTTCAGCAGGAGCCACAACCAGCTGAAGTCCTCAGTGACTTGGCATCTCCATTGTCCTGACTGGCAAACACGGCGCCTGCCTCGTTGCAGAGCTGGTTTAGATCCTCAGGAACATCGTCCGATGGCAGCACATCCTTCTACAACCATTTGGGATGCCTGCCAGTATTTTCTTTAGCGCAGTTGCACACGACTTACACAAAAAATAAACCAGGAAGCATGAAACGAAACAGGTGCATGCCAGAAATTAATTGCTTCACACGCTCTCCCTTGTTATTTTGACCTTTCTGAGACTTGTTAAGAGCCAACTTTGTTGATTTTATGGCACTATATCTTGTGCTATGATCCTGTTTAAATACAAAAGCTTCTCATGAAAAGCGCAGTTAAAGAAGGCAAACATTTTGTTCCCCTTCCCTTTGTAGACAAGGAAACATTCATAACTAATCACCATGTTAGAGTTTGATATTTTATAACCAGGTGGGAAACCATGTCTTCCATGATGATGAGAAATTAATAAGCTTTTTACTACTATTCCTGGCTTTATACAGCTTGTTGAATCATCTGTAAATTATACCGGGAAATAATCGCAGAATCATAGAATGGTTTGGGTTGAAAGGGACCTTTAAAGATCATCTACTCCAACCTCCCTGAAATAAGTAGGGACACCTTCAACTAGATCAGGTTCCTCAGAGCCCCATTCAACTTTACCTTGAATGTTTCCAGGGATGATGTATCTACCATTTCTCTGGGCAACTTGTTCTAATGTCTCACCACCCTCAGCGTAAAAAATGTCTTCCTTGTGTCTAGCCTAAACCTACCCTCTTTCAGTTTAAACCTACTACCCCTTGTCCTAGCACAACAGGCTCTGCTAAAATGTTTGTCCCTGTCTTTCTTAAAAGCCCCCTTTAAGTACTGAAAGGTCGCAATAAAGTCTTCCCTGGAGCCTTCTCTTCTCCAGGCTGAACAACCACAGTTCTCTCAGCCTGTCCTCACAGGAGAGGTGCTCCAGCCCTCTGACCATTCTTGTGATTCTCCCTCCTCCGGACCCATTCCAACAGGTCCATGTCTTTCCTGGGCTGAGGGCTCCAGAGCTGGATACAGTACTCATCAGAGCAGAGTAGAGTGGCAGAATCACCTCCCTCAACTCAATGGCCACGCTTCTTTCGATAACAGATAGTGCCAGCAGCTATGAAACGATCAAGATCAAATCAAGAGGCCCTAGAGAATATGACTCTATGACTAAAGCTCTCGATTTTAAGAGGACAGCCTCTGACGAACTGAGGGATGTGGTAAGGGTGGGCAGAGAATTCACGGTGGATTTGAGGAGGAAAGCTGCTAGTGCTGCCTACAAACCCCCTGCGAGCCGGGGTGGGCGGGCAGGCAGCACTGGACCATGAGCCCCTGGGGAAGGCTGAAGGGAGAGCGAGCACTCCCGAGGACAGCAAAACGGGCCGACGGGCTGGAGGGGGGACAGCAGGCGGAGGGGCCTGGGAGCCCCACTAGAAGGCAAAACGCTACTGAGCCCCACCACAACCAAAGGAGAGCGGCAGCCCCCACAGGCCCCAGCGGGCCGGGCGGACACCCCCGGCCGCCTGGCGACGTGGCAGCGCGACGCCTTCCTTCCCCTCTCCTTCCTCTCCCTCCCTCCTTGCGGCCCCGGCAGCGCTGCGACCTCACCTCGGGCGGCACCGGCAGGTTCTCGGCCGCCGCCTTCAGCTCCAGCACGGAGTCGGTCTGGCGGTCGCTGAGGGGCGCGGCGGGCAGCGGGCGGCGGTCCCACAGGCTGAGGCGATCCCGCACCTCCCTGCCCGCCGGCTCAGCGAGCGGCGGCTCCGCCATGCTGCTGTTGCTGGCGGCGTGGCAGGCGGCGAGGCAAGCGGCAGCAGGGCCGGGCCAGGCCGGGCCGGGGGAGGGGGGGGGAGCGGGACGGAAGAAGGAACGGGGCGCGGCGGCGCTTCCGGGGGTTCCGGTGCTTCCGTCGGCGTCGCGTGGCAGTAGCGTCATTGGCGGGGGAAAGGAAGTGCGTCAGCCAAGGGCGGAACAGGAGGAGAGGGGGAGAGCGGCGGCAGGGCGGGATGGCGCCCCCCGGCGGCGGGGAGGAGCGCAGGAGGGTGCGACGTCTGCGTTACCGGAGCACAGCATTCCCTGGACCCTTCGTTCATGAGATTGGGGGGGGGGGGGTGCTGTAGGGCGACCCTGCTGGTGTCACCTCACTCCTGGCCACCAGACCCACCTCGCTGTGGCGAGAGCTTCCACAGCGCTGAGCTGGTCCCCAGTGTCGCCCCTCAAACCCAGCTGGGGTTTTTCCACAGGGTTTATTCCTGACTGTGGAAATACCCGTTTGTTATCTCTGGTTGGCCTTGAGTTTTTTTTGTAAACATCGGATTTATTGTCACCGGTAACGATAGAAAATTTAGCCAAGGCATGTTTGACTTAAAGAATCATACAATTGTCTAAGTTGGAAGGGACCTTTGAGATCATCTAGTCCAACCTTCAACCTAACTCTGATAAAACTCATCACTAAACCATGTCTCTAAGCTCTTCTGAACACCTCCAGGGATGGTGCCTCAACCCCTTCCCTGGGCAGCCCATTCCAATGTTAATGACCCTTCCCGTGTAACAGTTTTTCCTAATATCCAATTGGAATCTCTCCTGGTGCAACTTGAGGCCATTTCCTCTTGTCCTGTCACCTGTGACTTGGGAGAAGAGACTAACCCCCACTTCTCTACTGCCTCCTTTCAGGGAGCTGTAGAGAGAGATCAGGTCTCCCCTCAGCCTTCGTTTCTTCAGGCTGAACACCAGCTCCCTCAGCCTCTCCTAAGAGCTTGAAAACAGCTTGATTTGTTGTCCACAGCCAAGATCCTGAGCCCCAATCCCACCTTTGGTCCCTATCAGGTAACTTCTGTCCATGTGTCCTTCTCCAGCTTCCCCCCCTAATCCCACTCCTTTACTCCAGACCAGTGTGTTCCTCATCCCCTCAGAGCCCAGGAACCCACCCTGCTCAGAGGTTAACGCTGAGCAATAAACATGGCTTGTGACTACACAAAATTCACCTGATTGTTATTAAAATGCCTATAAATACTTAAAGGGTGGGTGTCAGAGGATGAGGCCAGTCTTTTTTCAGTGGTGCCCAGGGACAGGACAAGAGGAAATGGGCACAAACTCAGACCTAGGAAGTTCCATCTCAATACAAGGAGGAACTTCTTCACTTTGAGGGTGTCAGAGCACTGGAACAGGCTGCCCATAGAGGTGGTAGAGTCTCCTTCTCTGGAGACATTCAAAAGCCACCTGGGCACCTTCCTGTGCAACCTGCTCTAGATGGACCTGCTTTGTCATGGGGGTTGGACTAGATGACCTCCAGAGGTCCCTTCCAACCCCATGCGATTCTGTGAAAAGTGCTTGGTCTGGAACAGCTCTGAGCAGGAAATGCTCCGGCAGTTCCTCGCGTGCCAAAGAAGTTAAAATGTATGTTTAATGCCCGATTTTCAGGCTGTAAGTTACACAAACGTAAGCTTTTACCTACAGCACCTTCAGTCTGCCATAGCTAAAAAAACCCCACCAGTAACACCCTACTGGTGCGTTCAGTGCCACCAACAGCTTTGCCTTGTTCATCACCTGGGAGTGTTTCAAAACACCCCCAACCTCCCACCCTATTTGGAACTTAGAAACCAAATGTAGCCCAGAGCCATTACACATTGATTCCAAAACCTTTAATAAGCTGAAAAATGTAAAACATAGGCTTAGTTTACACCCTGTACAAAAATATTTACAGATATATGTCTATGAAAGCATAGAAACAGCTGTAAGAAAAAACACTGCACATGAGCATACACATAGAAAAACGTTGTGCCTTAGGAGAGAAAGTGCCTTGTGCATTTAAAAATCCATTTGTGAATTCAAAATTAGTGATTTGAAGCGACTGTAGAAATTTGGAAATCGCAAGGAAATTTCTTTAAGCGGAATGTACGGTTAACCAAAAGTGTTGAGGAGATTAACACAATGCCACAAAAACACAAAGCTACCCCTCTGTGACGGCAGGGCCACCACGTGACTCCCATCTCCCACCTCTCCTTTCTTGGAATTAACATTTGTCAGAACCTCGACATAATTCTTTAGTTAACGGCCCAGAAGTTTGGATCTACATTTAAAACCCAAAGTCGTGATTTAAGGAAGTTGTGTTTGATTCCTACACGAAGGGTAACGCGTAACAGCGACTCAGGCCTGTCTGCTCGAGGAAAGTGCTTGGTGGTTCCACATCTGGGTGTCTTTTTAAAAAGGAAAAAATAAAAAAAATAAAAAAAATCAGTCTTTACAGACAGCTTTGGAGGGGTTTGGTTCTTTTCAGGCAGGCACCCACACGACAGCCTGAACTGTAACACCAGCATCTTCCCAATGGTACGTAACAGCCAGTAACCATTAAAAGTAATTCTTCCCAACAACGGAAGCAGCATGAAAAGTTTCTCTGCAAGATAGGCAGATGAGCATGGACTCATTTGAACTTCATTCCTAATTGCAATTTACATATGAATATGTTGAAGGATCACTTATGCTGAAAAACAAGATTCATACATTGGGGAAGAAAAAAATAAACCAAAAAACCAAACAAACCAGCTTTCCTCAAGCAATGAAAAACTGAAAACTGCAGCAACCACACTTTCCAATGAACCTGGAATATTCCAGCAAATTATGCAGACATCCAAGGATTTAGAACACGGGAAATAGCTAAAACCAGAAGCAGATTTTGTATCGCAGCAGATATTTTTGCTGAACTGAAGGCCTGCAAAGATATCTTGTAACACTTAGAGTTAATTGGAAGCTATAAGTTATTGCAGTCAAATTGTAAATCTCTGAAAACAGGAAAAGCCCAGCTCCTTGGTTTTACCCACCTTCCTTTAGAGAAAGATTGTTCTTTGTGTCTTACACGTATAAACACTGTCCATCTGAGTCTCAACAGCACAAAGTTACATCCAAGAACACTTACTGAAAGACTTGACAGAAGCTACACCTCCATATTTGGTTCAGTCTAGCAAATAGTGCACGTCATCCACCCAATGGCAGGAGCAAGCCATTCCTACAGGAGCCAGGTTGCCTTGAAAGCACCTCCAGGTTGTTCTCCCTCACAGCAGTCTTGTAGCAGCCTCTTCCTTTGGCCAGCTTCTCAGACCATTAAAGAGCAGGTAATTCAGGATAACCTACAAGTTGCTCTAAGCTCAAACAGTGCATTAGCAGAATTCAGCGTACACTTCAGCATGTCAGAAGTCTAATTTCTTCAGTTGCTCATATGTCAGAAAGAACTGGAAAAGCTGATTAAGGAAAACTGTTTCCTGTTCATTCGGTGCAGAATGGTCACTTCCCTACTGCAGGAGAGCAGCAGCTGTGGGAAACTTTCCTCTTCTTAACTCCCTCCTACGTAATGGTGCTGGTTGGCCATTTTTGTTATGTAGAACAATAAAACGTGCTTCAGGGCACTCCTGTACCTCAAAAGCTTTAAGGCCAGTGATGCCAACTGCCTTCCCATCCCTCTTCCTTAGGTTCATAGAATGGTTCAAGTTGGAAGGGACTTCAAAGATTATCAAGTTTCAACCTCTCTGCCACAGCAGGAAACATGTCCCACCAGAGCAGGTTGCTGAAAGCCCCATCCAGCCTGGCCTTGAACGCTTCCAGGGATGGGGCACCCACAGCTTCCCTAGTCAACCTGTTCCAGTGCCTCACCACCCTCACAGCAAAGAATTTATTTCCAGTATCTGATCTAAGTCTCCCCTCTTTCAATTTAAAACCAACACCCCTTCTCCTATCACTCCACTCCCTGATAGAGTCCCTCCCCATCTCTCCTGTAGGTCCCCTTCAGGTACTGGAAGGCCATTATAAGGTCTCCCCCAGAGCCTTCTCTTCTCCAGGCTTAACAACCCCAGCTTGCTCAGGTTGCCCTCACTGGAGAGGTGCTCCAGCCCCTCTGATCATTTCCATGGCCCTCCATCTTACTCACAGGACCTAGGAGGCAGAGGATTGCTACGAAAGCTCTTAGAGACTTTACTCACTTAGATTTCATAAGCTAAAGTAGGTTTGCTCATGGTAAAAAACCACATTACTACCAACCCACTTCCTAGGGTTCCAGTCAGCTGGCTCTTCAAACACAAACCAAGCTGTAAGACTATGATAAATACAAAAAGATTTCATGGCTAACTCACCAGTTCTAGAAATAGCCCCCATTCCTAACTCATCTAGTTAATTTTATTTAAAACTATGCTCCACACTAAAGAAATGGACAGGTATGAAATTGGAGGAACAGAAAAATGTTTTGCAAGATCTAATATTCACTTGTCTGAATCACAAATTCAATCTGACCAGCAGCAGTTGACTAAGAAAATGGTCAACTACAAAATTTTCCATCCATAAAAAGGAATATTTGTGCTGAGATACTTTCCCCACTCAGGATTCTGTGCAACTGTCGGTACTTGCTGTTGTATGGCCAGCTTCATAGGTTCACACACCTTTGAAAAGGATACAATGATATTCCAAGGACCCAGTCTTAACCAGTTTGGCCAAAACCCTTTATATAGAGCAAAAAAGCCTTCATTCTTCCATGTCTGGGAAAAAGAAAAAAAAAAACCAAACAGTAAGAACACACCTGATTCTTCATTAGTAAGAAACCCAGACAGCATCTCAACTAACAAGATTCTATACAAACCAAGGGAATGGCTTAGCACTGAAACCTTGATTTAAACATATGTGTGATGGGACAAAGAAACATTTCACTATCTAAAGCCAAGATCAGCAATGCCTGTAGCATTACCTGGCAGGTAAAGACGCAGACTATGTCATTCTGTACTCAACCTAGATTCATCCAAATTACATTCCTGGACTTTCCCCTCCTGCCCCCACCCCCACCCCAAAAATAATCCTGCAGGGCACTGCATGTAAACCTGTAACTTACACTAGACACTCCCTTGACATTTTTCCAGTTTGCTTTATAGACTTTACAAAATTGGACTGGACCGTTAAGTCAACAGTTTGGACACCAATAGTTTCCTACACACTCTTCTCCACCTAAAACCTGTCATGCTCTCACCTCATACCCAATTTATGGATTTAAAAAAACAAGCCAAAATAATTGAAATAAAGACTGACATTACCTTTGGCTCTATTAGGCTTTCCAACAAAGAAAACCATCTGCCCCAGATGCTGTTCTTCTAACTGATAACTGATCAAGTTATCATTCCCTATCAATATCTTAATATCATTTAAAGTTAAGTAAGAGACAATCAGTGCTGCTGAACAATTAAGTCTCCTCCTCCAAGCACCAAAAGGAAGTTCTTGACGTACACCCTAACTTTCTTCCTGCCTTTCTGTCAAGACAGTAGATACTTTTCACACCAAGTACATTATTGGCAATATTGACCTTTTAAGCATTAGGGCAAAAGCATACATAAATTACTTGGATTAAATCATTGCTTGATGGCACCCATTTCTGCTTATGTTGATACACAAACTACTTACTTGTAACAAGCAGTCCAAAGTACCCTTGTAGTTTGAGTGCCCCCCATGCTGTTGGCTTCTCTGATTCATCATGCGTGTTCTCACAACATCAATTGGGTTGGATGCAAGGGCTCCAGCTAATCCACAGGTAAAACTTGAGCTAAGAAAAAAAAAAAGGTTTAATGAAATCTGACCTACCACATTTCAAGATGCACAAGAATTTCCCCTCCCCAGAAAACATGCAGTAATAGTGAGCGCTTAATGTTTTAAGTTAAAAATTACATCAGCTAATAGATACAAAAAATTACTTCCCATTTACTATAAAGCACCATTTTCGAGATTTGATATACAGCCCTTTTATACAGCTTCTGTATACTTGAACAGATGTTTGTGCCTCTGAGAATAGCAAGTATTTGATTGGAACTTGCCTCTAATCTCAGTTTGCAAAGATGAATGATTCAGATCATCCACAAACCAAAATTCCATATTCAAAGGAAAACCAAATCCAAATGCTAAATAAAATTAGTTTCCATGTTATGTGCTACCATTTGAGATGCTACTGCATTAAAAAGCATAAACACATCATACACATATTTACACCTAGACTGATGACAGAAAAATCTAAATATTCATCCCCCATAATGAGCACTAGCCAATGATGAGCTATGCAAGCAGTTATCAAACTTACAGGAAGTGAGTATATACTGTATCTCCCATAAATCCAGACATAATTATGTGCTTCTTGGTAAGGTCATACACTGGCAGTTCCACTCCAACAACAATAGCAGCTCTCTGCGCTGTCAATGATACTCCCTGGCAAAAAAAAGGATAATGATGAATTTTAAAATTAACCTTTTGTGCACCATCAGAAAAGTCTAGCTTTTATAATACAAAGCAACACGCCATGAATGTGTTAAGAACATTGTGGATTCAAATAAGGCTAATTTGTTCAGGTCTTAGATGTACATGCTCCAAAAACTCAGGTTAAAGTTAATAGATGAATCACTTTTCCACACTGAACAGTAATTTCAGTTCCTTTATGCTATTCTTCATCTCTGCTTAATATATGAATTCTTACATCAACAGTCAGCTAAGACCTCAACAGACAAGTGACACTGACTCCCCTTGCAGCTAACTGAAAAACTAACAAAGGGAGATGAGCGTAAAAATGGAAATCAAGCAGCTTTGCAGAGAAAAACACATGAATAGAAAACCATTTCTGTTTTCCAGCTGGTTTAGAGCAACTGTCCATTCTTGGTCTTCAGTTGTTATACAGTCACTGACAGTAATTGTCTAAAAACAATCTACAAGGCTGAGTATAAAAATTCCTGAGCTAGAGGAGATGTTCTAAAAGTATTAATGTACCTTTACATCCAAATGGTCTTTAGTACATGTTTTAAAAAGAGGAAAGAACTGACAAGTATCTTGCCAAGGGTTGTTGAACTAGTCCTAGAGCCAGTCACTCTAATTTAAGCCTCCATTGGTCTCCCCTTTTTTAAAAAACAGCTAATCCTTGAACACAAAACTGGCAATAACCCTTTTCAACATGCATCAAGACATTAGCAGTGGTCATAGCAAACTACATATATATTAGCTACTGATTTCTCCATATTTTGGCTGAGAATATTGTAGAAGTACGCGCGATTCAGCTGAGCAAGAAAGTGTACTTTAAGTGCAGGATTTAGCTCAAAAAACTTGCCTTCCATAATCCTTTAGTGCCTTCCTTTTGGTAGATCTGTATGAAGTTGCCCATCATTCCTCCTTGAATCACGCTGCCTTGGGCTTGCATTCTGATCTGAGATCATTTGAAGATAAAATTAGAAAAATCAATACTTTTCAAAGGTGGAACATGGAATAATTTCATACAGTTTTATTACCATTTTAAGTTACAATCTTTTAAGTCAAGTCAATTTCTCTTTGAATACAAATTGATAGCTGACATTATCATAAGCAAGATGAAATCTTTTGAAGTGCCTTAACTATACAAATGCAACTGCTAATTTTGAAGAAGTACGTGGTATAAGTTCTTAACTGTATTAAGTCATGTCTATTTCTGTACTCATACAACTATTCCACTTAGACTGACAGATGGGTTCTGCAGGATGTCCTTCACAGTGTTCTCACAGGAATATGTTAAAATGAAAGGTTAAAGATTACAGTTTCAGCTGGTGAGAGCCATGGTCTTTGACACTGTGGACTTCTAAAACCATCCTTGGGAAACTGCCAACGTACCAACTACAAGTTTGATGACAGGCAAGTTGGTACGTGAACATAATTTTGGGAAATAACTAATTAAAGCCACACTTTAAATAGAAGCCTCTAAATAATCACATTAGCCCCATAAAGGGTTATGTTTTTAGCAGTTTTGGAAGAAAAAAAGTTTTCTTGAATTTCCATTAGAGGCAATCACATGCTACGTTTAGTAAGTTAAAAACCATCAACCCTTTCAAGTAACTGGAAAAGAAGTTATTGACTATCATTAAGCTGGCAGATTCTTGAAGAGGTGAGGGTTTCACTGCTTCACTTTAAATGACTGATGCTGGAACACTACGTCCACAGGACACTGGATTGACAAACTTCTCTATGGGGCTTAAGGATCATAGAGCATAAGTATCACTCATTGCAACTCCTGCCTCTCAATTGATCTTCACCTATTCTGAGCTCTAGAAACATCCTCATATAACAGTGTTACTAAGAAGGGTAGATGAAATATGCAGAGTGGCTTCCACACAAAGACTGTACCACAGAAGTTAAAGAGTCATCTAAAATTATTCTCTCCCCACGCCTACAAGAAGTTCTATGGATCCAACTACCTTCGCAGCCATCACTTTCCTGGTACTTACTTCAAATAATTAGTATGGACCAGAAGGAAGTTAGAAGAATTCAGGATGTCCCCAATTACTTTTTTTAAATTTAAAGAGATAAGAATAAATAGTTACAAAACAACAAATCCTATGTTCATCAGGAGATTCCATATTTCCCCAAGGACAAAAACTAAGGACAAACTCCACATAACACATAATTACCTTTAAGACATCTGTAGGGTTGGCAATAGATGATGAGATTACTCCCGAAAGAACGCCACATAGAACATTTATCATCAGGGTTTCGTCTATTTCATAAACAAAGAAAAAGAATTAGCTGCAGATGTACAAAGTTAGGATGCACCAGGGCAGGATGATGCCATCTCTCCTTGAACGAGAGAGTGACAATTATAGAAACCTTAAAAACTGCTCCAACAAGTTTTCCTTGCTGGCTTACTTTGTTGTAATTGGCACAAGGAATGTCTTCTCAGTGGACTTGGTCAAACTGCTACAGTAAGATACCAAATGGAAACAACCAGCTTCAAGCAAAATATTTCTCAACTAAATTGAAAAAACCCACTCACCTTCTGGACACTCAACAAACATTCTCTTTAAGCTCTGGTAAGTGCCTATTTTTATAGTTCCATATGAAGCTTGGCGTAGCATTGCAGGTGCAATCCTGTAAAAACAGGCAGTGATAATATTTATGCTCCAAGTCACTGATTAGCAAGTACTTTCTACAGCAGAACAGACTGAACACAGGATATCTACCAGAGAAAGGTTTATTCATTTAAATCAACAATTTAAACTCACTACAGACAAATCAAGGTTTTATTGTTTTGGTTTTGTGTTTGGGTTTTTTTTTTTAAATAAACCCTGTGAGAACACAAATGAACTGTGGAAGGATTGTGATTATACATGCCTCAGCTTGCAATCTGTAAAATAGCTTGCAAGTTTGTCTGAAATGCAATCTGCAGATTATGTCCTTTATCCACCATCTTGCATGTTTTGAAGAAAAGCATGCCCATTTACACACAAAAGTTAATTTGATTTTTCTTGAGATATGGAACAACCATAGCAACATTGTAAAGAATAACTTTATGCTTGGCTTTTTTTTTTTTCCCCCCAAGTAGGTTGGTTTGGTTTTTTAAAAACGTGAAATGCTATTGCAGAGTGCAAAGATTGAAGCTATCTAAGCTTGGGCTTGCAACTTCCAGATTAATTGAGGCTAACCAAATACCTTTTAAATCTGAAACCCAAAAATTCACACACCATGGGCTAATACATATCAATATACTGTTCAAAAAAGTATTACTGTAAGTCAGTTAATTTTACCCAGAGTATAAGGCTTTTAATCCTTCTTCTCTGCATATTCTGACTAGTGCATGCACCATTCCACGGTAGCGGATTTCTTTATATTTGGCATCATTAACTTGACCTTGAACCTGCAGACGTGTTTTGGTCAGATCAATGGGGAAAGTACCTTAAAGAAAAATCAGAGAGAAAATTAATCAAGTATTTACCTGACCACAGACCACAAAGAACATGATGTAGGAAAAAGAAGCCTTTATTACATACTAAAATACCTAAAGAAACTCCCTGGCAAGAAAAGTGTTTCTTGCCAAGACTTTCTTTTAAAAAATTGGTTCATTTTATGTCACCTTGATTTTTCTAAAAGCTAGACAAAGGCCCTGCCTACTTTCTGTATTTATGTTTTGCACTAACTATGTTTTCAGGCAACATGGTGTTGCCTGGTTGTAAAAGAGTCACATCAAGAGGACTTTGCAAATCAAAATCAAGCACAGTTTGCACATGTATTCTACCAACATCTTTGAAAAGCATTTCACAGAAAGCCAGGAAATAAATTCCATAGGACGAGCCACATAGATTCACCAGCAGCAGCACTACCCACTTCTGTTATTGCTTTCCTGTAGCCTACTGCTGTATCAAGTTCATACTCTCCATGCTCCCTTTATGAAAAGGGTTTAGAAAGCACATTCCTCCAGAGCTTATCTTCGGGAAAAGTATCACCTCAACACTCAGTACTCACCTAAACACTAACAGGATACAGTATTAACTACATCTGTTTAACAAGGTTTACCAGACAGGCAAGGCTTTTATGAATTGCTTGTCTTCCTCATGAAGTGTTTGGCATTATTTGGCATTATTCGGTTAAGTCAAATAAGAAAGGTCTCAAACTCAAGTTTGAGCAAGATTCATAAGAGAAGGTAGAAAAGGAAAACAAAAAATAGTAGTTTGAAGTGTAATTTTATACTACATCTACTTTCTTAGACTTAACACGCAAGGCTACCACATGTAAAACTATGTTCTGCTGCCATGAAAATCCAGATTTCCTTTATTTTCATGTACAGGCATTTCAGATAAGACTTTAATAGGATGTTATGATTTTAGGTTTGTCTTTAGAGTAAACACTAAAACATCAAATGCACTGTATGCTGCACACTAACTGAATTTAAGTGTTAAAATCTAATCAGCTACTTGCATTCAAGAAAAGGAAATTTTAACTGCAACACAGCTACTCAGAAGAGCTAAGAGAAAAAATTTACAAGTTAAGAGCTTAACTTGCCTACTTGAGCAAAACAAAAGCTGTGTATACTTATGACCACTGTCTACAAACAGATCAACAAATACCAAATAATAAAAGGCAGAGGCAAAGTTTATATAAAAAACAAGGTTCACAGGAAATGTGGGTTTACAGACAGAAGTGCTCTGACATTGTAACAAAGTTTTGAGCAATTCTTCAGTCAGCATTAAAGAAAAAACTCCTACGCTGTATACACCACTATATACTATGTGTCACTGGCAGCATGAGACTGAGCTTGTTTTAAAAAGGACTATTTGAATAAACAACATGTAAACAGTTAAAGGAAAAGCTTACCACATTCTGCAGTGATTGATGCTAAACCACCATAGATAAAGGGCTTCCAGTTTAATGCTGACATTATTGATTCTTCTTTCTGTGAAATAAGACAATGATTTAATGCTTCTGTAAGTACATGTTATATAAATATATATGCTAATATTTAATAAAACTTTGTGCCTGTCCATTTCCAAACATGCTAAAGGTAAAAACATTTAATACCTTTGACAATGAGAAGTCAGTAATACCTCACAAAGGTATCTGGGTTCAAATCAATGTTTCTGCTATGTATGTGAGCCACCATTAGTCTCACCACGAAAGGTTGAAGTAGTTTGTCTCCCAGGAATGATCTTAAGGAGCACTACAGTGAATAACCTCCACAATTCTTACCAAGCTGAATTAGTTTGACTACATCCTGAAATTAAATGGAACTTGAAGATAGCCATTACTAACTTCTGTCCCATTTTTCCTGCTATCAACATTAACATGAGCTGCTACACTTGAACAGAAAATAAGGGAACATACAATATTTTGCTTCCATTAAGGCCTATTTCTGATACCAGTGTTCACAATAGTCATTCCTGTGAACATACAAAAATAGTGTAATTAGGTGCATAAGGCCTTTTACAGTAAAAAAACCCTGCTCTAACTTGTAAGTGAATTAAGTGAATCGACAGTGACTACAAAATTGACATTTGCTTGCTAAAGTAATCCAATTATCTTAGAAAAGATATAAGAACTGCAAAACCCAGCTAGTCCAGCCAATACAAGATTACCCTTCTTGAAACCAAGTAGGTCTCTCCTGTTTGTTTTTTCCCTTCTTCATAATACAAATACTTTCTTTCCCCCATTTTCTATAATACTCTCCTAAACATTGGATCTTAGTTATCTTCTGCTAATTAATTTTGTGGAATAACTGTACTTGAAACTATTTCCTTTGGCACTTCTATTCCCTGTTTATTCACCCATACTGCCCAGCTGGAAAATATCACAACTACACGAGTTACTAAGAACTGCCTTTTGCACAGATGAACCATCTTCGGTCACTTCCTCTAGAAGCGCCAATAATCCAGTGTCCAAATGAAGTTAACAGAAGTTGCAGACACTGAGCACGCCTGAATAGTTACTGCAGCTCTAGTTGTCCTTTTATCATCTTTACTTCATGAAGAGTTACCTGAGCCTTCAGTCTTCTGACAGTCAATACAATTAAAAACTCACAAAAGCACATAATTTCAATTACTCAACAACCAAGTGCACAGAAATCTATTTTACTCTTTAGGCCACTTCAAAGAACACTTATGACGTAAAAAAGAAAAACAAGGGAAAGGCAAGGCAAGTAAGGACACCCACAATATTGCCAAAAAGAGTGCTGTACAGAGATCAGGAGCCACAGGCATTGACTACAGCAGCTTTTCAATATGAAACCGGCAGAGCCACGAGGGCATGACACTGTGCCAGAGGGTGGCCAGTTCCAGCTCCAAGTTCCTCATATTCCTGTCCTCATATGACTAAAGGCAAACCATGCAATTAATGGACACAAAGCTAAACTCAGTTTCCCCACTATTTAGCTCTCACTCTAGAATAAATTGAGGTCTCCAATTTCACTAAAATGAAATCATCCGTATCGAATTTATATTATTGTTCTCTGAATATCAGTAAGATGACAGAGGTGATACTACCCCTAAAGGACATTGGGTTAGATTAATAAAGCAATTCATCCACACACTTTTTGCAAAAGTCAAATGCAAGTTTGATTGCTTTTAATTGGCAGTGTGACCGAAACAAAATCAAAAGCCCAGGTTGCATAAAAGAATGCATCGCCTAAAAGAAATATTTAGATATTCCCCTGTTACAGAACAGACATTAAAAGTCACATATCAAATTCTTTATTGTTTAACAATATTGCTAGTATACTGGGCACACAGAATACTCCAGTTTATAGTAGTTTTCACTACTTAGAATCAATTTGACCCTTGTGTTACAGAAAGCTTATGAGTTACTAGTCCTAAAAAGTTGCCTGTAATATAAGCTAGTTATCCAAGCAAGACTTTCTAACTGCATGGATTATGCTGCAGATAGACAGCTCAGGCTTTGTATTCAGTAGAGAAGCATCTGAAAGACACGATAAAAAAAATAAAAATGGGGGCTGAAACTTGCAACCATTGCGGCAAGTTCTTGCAAAACACCAGCTCTCTTTCAAGCACAGGAGGCAGTGAACTAGATCCCCAGAAACTAAGGGCATCGCCGAGCAGCACCAGGCTATTTTAAACGCCCGAAGGGCACAGTAACACCTGTTAAATGAGGGAAAACGACTCTGCCGGCCGACTCCCGCCACCTACAACACGGAAGAACGATACGAGGCAAAGAGTATCAGGAGGGGAAGGCAACCAAGAGAAGGAAGCAGCATGTCCCTGCTCGGGGGTTAGAGAGCTCTGAAGGGTGCCGAACAAACCCTCGCCCTCCGTTAGGGACAAGGAGGGGTGAAGCTCGAAGAAATACACCCGGCCGGCGAGGCGGCGGAGGGGCCGGGGAGGCCCCGGGGCCTCCCCGGCCCCTCCGCCGCCTCGCCAGCCGGGCGAATAATGGTGTCCCACACTTCCCACCCGAGGAGTCTCCACCTCCCCTCCCCACTCACCGCTGAGGCTTCCCGTTCCGACTGCCCCAACGCTAAGCCGCCGGCCCGCCGGTGCCTCGCCGGTTATAAAGCCCCGCCGCGCTCCCCTCAGCCCGGGGCGGCCGTTAGAGCGCGCGCCCCGCCCCGCCTCGCCTCGTTTCACACCCCCCCCCCCCCCCCATCCCCGGGTTGGCGGGGGAAGGAAAGGGCGGGCCCGCCCGGGGGGGCGAGCTCGGCCGGGGCCGGGGGGGGGGGGGAAAGGGGGGGATTAAAGGGG
>BJBW01016341.1:0-58685 GCA_004320125.1 Scolopax mira
TCTAGGACATCATGAATCCCAGTCATGTTACCTTGTGTGTCTACTTGATAAGTAACTCGGAATGCCTGTGGGCTCTGAAAGTGTTCCGCAAGCATAAAATCTCCCTCTGCGGCTGCTTCCCAGGCTATGTGGGTCCAATTAATATGAGTAAAGGGTGTAATTAGTACATTGTAATTGAAATACTAGTAACAGATAGTAATCTGAGGGATGGACTAGAGTAAACAGATTTTTCTGTATATCCTTAATCCTAGCCCCAAGGAGGCACTGACTTCTCTGTGGGATGGATCTGGTCTGTAAATGGGGCCTTCTGTTCCCTGCAGAAGGGAACAATTATCTTCTTTTTTTCCTTTGTAGAGGAAGTCCTAAAGCGTGAGGGTGGATGGCTAGCTGTGAGCAACTCACTGCATGGATTTTCATCAACATCCTCATTTACCTGGTTCTCCATTTCCAATGCCCCATACCTATTTTGCAAGTATAACAGAGAAGGTGAGGGGGACCGGGGAGGGCTTTGCTTCCTCCTTGGGTCTGTTTGAAGGAAAGGAAAGGCTTAACAACTTTCTGAGGGTTACTAAATACACAGTAACCAGGTCTCAGTCAAGAAAACTTTACCTGCAATGGATTAAAAGTTGAGGGACAGCAGTAAAATTATTTTATGCAATTCTTGACTATCTAAACTATCTAAGGGGAGGATTACAAGAAACTCAAGTGATCCAAGAAAAAGCTAAAGCAGTTTTCTGATCACTATCAGCAGGTATACATATCAAAGGGAAGAGATTTTTGATGAGTACTAATGCGTTAATTGATTTTTCTCCTCAACCCAAGCACAGAGTAGCATAGAGCACTAGCTAGCTACTGTTTTGATGCATGAAATATGATCTGTACCAGTGACTGCAATTACTGTGTTAAAAAGCTACAATGTAATCAAGGCAACGAGTTAATTTGACATTTTATAAATCTCTTTTTGAATCCTGCATACTGTTAGGGAAATGATGTATTTCCAGCTGAATGGACTTAGTCAGGCATCAAGAAAATTAAAGTTATTTACGTATTCATGCTGTAAAGGAACATGAAATGGCAGACTTCAAAGTCATGACAAACATAAAAGTAAATTCTCAAAATTCTGGTACAGACTTTAACCATATATTTTTATTTCCAACCATAAGGTGTTGTTTGAACAACTTATGATTTTATAAACAAATTCAAAACTGAATTATAAAGATATGTTAAATTTATTTAACTTTCTAGTATGCTTGTAAATGTTGTACTTAAGTTTCTATAAACAAAGTACAGGGCATGTAACACTTTGATTGAAGGATAATTATCTTTTACTTGTTCTTGTGATTGGGAAAAATGAAATTTTAAAAAACCACAATCAGCAATCAGTGGAAAAGATACCCACTAGCATCACATGTAGGAAATCAAAATCTATCCATTTCTTCTTACTAGAGAGAATACATTGTATTTCTTCATTCAAACGAATGAAAGCATTGCATTTTGAGTACTAATGTAATTGAATACTCTTATCTGTACATTAAAACCACCTATTTATAGATAGAAGAATTACTAAAGAAACATTTTTAGAAAGGAACAAACATTTGAAAGATATATCAAGTATGCTGAGCCTTATATCTGGGCATCAAGGAAATAAATGGTTACAATTAACATTTATCTTTTTTTTCCAAAATGCAACTGAGCTTTCCTTGCTCAGAAATGGTGTTTCTTGATGAGAATAGTAAGTCTTTTTAGATGGGAGCCAAAATTCATCCTTACAGTGCTGTCTGGAGCTACCATTTAAATCAGTTGCCTAGCAGAATTAGCAAGGATATATTAAGAGATTTAAAGTAAACATCCTAGAAATACAAAAAGAGACTTAATGAAAACACTGCTTTGTCTGAGATATTCAATTAATAATATGTGTTTCATGTCATTTACATCCGATTGTATCCTGGGAATGAAGAATGGACTTAGCTGTCAAAGATATCATTTTGAGACCTGTTTCCCTACTTGGCAAGGAATCTATACATTGGGACACACTATAGGAGGAAAATATTGATGATGACTGACTGATATTGTGGTCTGACATTAAATTAATCTAGTTGAAATTTTATGCAGGAAGAATAAATTTAGAGAGATCATGAAGAAGCTTTTTTTCCATACCAGTATCAATACAGAAATAAAGTGAGAGTGACTTAACCTGTCAGAAAGGTATTAGTCAGACTTTCTCCAGTATTAGTTTTCAGGCTTCTCTCATCAGGAGTGATGGAGAAAAACAAGTTAGGTTGTGCATGGGATGATTTTTCAAAATCTTTACAGCTTGTTAGTAGTTTGCTGGTGTGTTTTTTTAATTTTGGAACATGTAGCTCTGTGCTCACTGAAACTCAGCTACTATCAGGAACAGCACTTATGCCCAAGAATTTTCTAGTGAAACTGGGACAATGAAAGCTTGTTGCAGGAAACGGCTGGAGACATGGATAGGGATGTTTTAAAAATAGCAAAATGCCAGAGAGGAGAGAGGAGGGGAAGGTGGAAAAACGATCCTATGAACACCAAAGTTAGAGAATAAGGAGAGGGAGGAGAGAGGAGATGGTCCAGGTGCTGCTTCCCCTGCAGCCCTGTGGTGAGGGCCACACCAGAACAACTATTGACACTGCAGCCCATGGAGGTCCCCACATTGGGGCAGGTGGACATTTCCTTAAGGAATTGAAGGCCATGGAGAACCCACGCTGCAGAAGATATTCCTGAAGGTCTGCAGCCCGTGGAGTACCCATGTTGCAGCAAGTTTAGCCTGAAAAAGACACCCCCATGCAGAAGCCTGAGGACAGCCTGAGGAAGGACAAAGTAGGAGAGACGAACTGCTATGAACTGACTGTAATGCTCATTCGCCTTCCACCCTATGCTCCTCAGGGAGTGGCACACAGTAGAGAGTTGGAAATTAAAGGATGAAGATAAGACTGGGGAAAAACCATGTAGGGGGAAAGTACTATTACAATTTTGTCCTTGTTTTCCTCTTTCAAAATTTGTTTTAATTGGCAATAAATTAAATTAATTTCGATGAGGTCTACACTTTTGCCCTCGATGGTAGAACTGTTAGTCTTCATCTAAATCCATGAGCTTCTCCATATTACTTTCTCCACGTGTCCTGTTTCAGCCATGGAGTAAGAGAGTCACTGCCTGGTTATCTGGCAGCACACCAAGGTCAATCTGGCACAGCAACATATTAAGTCAGTCAGAAAAAAGGTGAATATTCTTTCTTGGGAATCATAAACACTTACACAAGAACCTGAACAACCTGATACAGCTTTGAAGCTAGCTCTACTTTGAACAAGGGCTTGAATAACATGAACTCCAGAGTTTCATTCAACTTAAATAATGTTGTGATCCTAACTATAGAGGGATTTCTTTAGCATACACCTTTTCATTACATTGTACAAAGCTATTTAAACATAGTCACACCCAAGCAAAATCAGGTTTTCCTGATTCAGGAGAGATAATCTATAGGTATTAACTATGAAATAAATCTACTTTGAGATAAGCACTAGAAATGTAATCTTGAGGGGGTCCCAGTTTATTTTTTAACCCAGATTTGAGAATAGTAGTTCTTCTCTCACTTCTGTCCATCAAAAGAGGAAATATGAGTATAGTTTCTTGAACCTGAGTTCCATTGTATAATCACATTAATATCTTTACATTGTTATCTCCAGGTTTAACAAAGGACTAGGAATAAATCTCACCTAGTCATTTTTCAAAATCCACACAGACTAAGAAGGCACAATAAAGAATTTCCCAAATAACTTACTTAACAATAAAAATAAACATAAAACTATGGTTGGTAGGGTAAGTGGTCCCTATGAGTCATTGGATAAAATGCAGTAAAACCTGAAACATTATTTTTTAAATAAACTAACTCTTCACTAGAGGAAGATAACTGAATGCAGAATGGCGACCTGTGCCCTAAGAACTGTTTTAATACCCAGATAAGCTAGTTTTGTTTTTATCCAATTAAAACATATACATAGACTATATTGTTTGTTCACATGTGTTCAAGATGCATGTGAAAAAGATATTCTTGTACTCCTCAAGCTCTTGCATGTCTGACATACAAGGAGACATGTCTGACACAGGAGAATAACCTACCTGTTTTTCACAGCAATCTACTATTCATAATGAGTGTGCTATTCAGTAGGGAATTGCTAATTGGATTAAAAAGACAACAGGAATTTTTCCGCCAACATCTTTATTAAAAGAAAGAGAATTCATATAGCTTAATCCAATTACTTAAATCACTCAAAGCAATGAAAAACATAATGCAACAAGAGATAAAATTCTTGCTGCATTACTTCATTGTTTCTTCCTTTAATTAGTTTTTGAGTAAATTTAGAGATTATAGAAAGAGTTCTGAATTACAGCACCAAATAGAGAGGTCCAAGATACAGCTATCTAAACTAGGACAAAGAAGACTTAATAAGAAATAAGTAAGTTAATAACCAAGATCCATAAAATAACCCCTCATCAGTTGGTTAACCTCTATAGGATTTTACAATGAAATATTACATATTCCTTTTTTGTTCTTGAATAATAGTTAAATTTTAGGGGATATTATTAAAAAGTACTTCAGAATACGAGTCTGTTGTTTTTATATTTTGCACAAAAGTAATTTTCTATTTT
Source organism: Scolopax mira (assembly GCA_004320125.1). NCBI lineage: Eukaryota > Metazoa > Chordata > Aves > Charadriiformes > Scolopacidae > Scolopax > Scolopax mira. The sequence continues at coordinate 4,666 of BJBW01016341.1, forward strand.
CCTACATTTAAATGAAAGTGACTAGACTTCTTGCTTTTAAAATTTAGAAAGTTATTATAATAAGTAAATAATCTAACCTTATTCTTTACTACAATTATAAAACAAGAAAACATTGAATTAGGATGTGGTGGGTTGATCTTGGCTGGCTGCCAGGTGCCCGATGCCTCTCTATCACTTCTCTTCCTCAGCAGGACAGGGGGAAAAAATATGACAAAAAGCTTGTGGGTTGAGACAAGCACAGGGAGGTCACACAATTACTGTCATAGATAAAACAGATATAACTTGAGGAAATTAATTTAATTTATTGGCAATTAAAAGGAGCAGGATAAGAAATAAAAACAAATCTAAAATCACGATCCTCCCAGCCCTCCTTTTTCTCAGGCCCTGCTTCACTTCTAATTTTCTTCTCCCAAGCAGCACAGGGAATGAGAGTTGTGGTTAGTTCATTATGTGTTGTCTCTGACACTCCTTCCTACTTGTGCTCTTTTCGTGATCCAATGTGAGATCCCCCTACAGGAGACAGTCCTTCATTAACTGCTTCAACGTTGCTCTGTCCCACAGGCTGCAGTTATTCAAGAATTAGTCCAGATGGGTCCTTTCCACTGGCTACAGTCCTTCAGGAACAGAATTCTCCAGTGTGGGTCCCTTGTGGGCCATTGGTCCTACCAGAAAAACTTCTTCTGTGTGGTGTCCTCCACAGGTTGCAGGGTGGATATCTGCTCCAACTTGGTTTTTCATGGGCTGCAGGGGGGCAACCTTTGTCACCATGGTCTTCTCCACAGGCTGCAGAGGAATCTGTTCTCTAGAGCTTGGACCCGCTCCTTCCTTGCCTTCTTTATGGAATCTGTTGTCTACACAGTTGCTTCTCTCACATATTTTCTCTTTCAAAGCAGTTGCACAGAATTTTTACCCTTTCTTAAATATGTTATCACAGAGATGCCAGCACCGTCACTGATTGGCTCAGCTTTGACCAGCAGCAGGTCCTTCTTGGAGACAGCTGACATTGGCTCTATGGGACACAGGGGGCAGTTTTTGGCATCTTCTTACAGAAGTCACCCGCAGCCCACCTACTACCAAAATCTTGCCACATCTTGCCACATAAACCTGATACATAGGAAAAAAAAAAAAGATAAATCAAACTTATCTCAAAGCTTTTCTCAGCAGGAAAAGGTGTCAGGCTCACTGTTTCTTCTCTCTGAAACCTGAGTTTCCTTTATGTTCACTAATTTCTTGTAATATAGTAATTAAGCTCTATTCTTAGTAATTATCTAATTTAGAGCACAGAAAGAATTTCTTATCTATATGATATTTACATAAAGAGTTCCTACACTGAAATACAGTGGAGGAGGAAATTATTAGCTGAAAGAACTTTAGGATTTGAAATAATCTCTAACCACATAAAATGTCACTCATACCCATCAGATTTATTGACATTTGAATGCCAATTCAAATTCAGTGAAATGACACTGAAATACAGACATATTTGATTGGGGGAATTTGAAGAGTAAAGAAGAAATAAGTGATGTTAATGCACTTAATACATGCATACATATATAAATATTTGTGTGCGTGTGTGTGTGTGTACATTTCTTGGATTGTACTTTATTTTAGAATCTTCTATATCTCAGCAAAAGACAAAAAAGAGACATAGTCCACTATTAGACAAGATCAAACAAAATTTTCACTTACAAGCTCTCATTCCTGATTTTCCATCTAAGTACAAATAGACTGCCATATTTATTGTTTTATGTGATGTACATTCACTTAGTGGGTGATATCCTTTGACTCAGAGGTCTTGAATTCTAAAGAGGCAAGGCAAGAAGTTTCAACTATTGGCTAGTAGCTCCAGGTCTACGTCTTTTCACTTCACTCCCTGTCCTCCAGTTAGTTCATGGTACAAAAAATCATTCTCCACAGTATTCATCTATTTTAAATATAGATGTACCATATAGGTATAAGATTTGGCAGAATGCCATTTCCTCTACAAACATGAAGTAACAGATATATCAAGACTATGGGTACATGATATGGGTTTCTTTCTTATTGCACAATTTTGCTTTATAGATGCATAAAGTTCTGTCTGAAAAATCTACAGTGGTACCTTCAAACCTCAACCATTCAGTGATTCTGTAAATGTAGAAACTAATATTTTGATAAAGAACTAAATATATAACCTTTTCCCAAACAGTTTGAAAATAACATCATTACCTGGAAAATCAAATAAGTAAGATGGATTACAAAATGGCATTAATGCTGTTGTGCCTTTCATTTTACATGAAGTTAGCAGAATAATCATACATTTTTTGTGTGTTTAGGAATCAACTGTAACTTCAAGGCTGTTTTAAGCTACTACAAATTAATATATTAAAACAAACAATTTTGTATTTTCAGACCTGTTGCTTTATCTCTTTAACATTATTATTCATGTACACAATCTTTTTTTCTTTAAATTAAACTTGTTTCTAAAAATTGTAACTGAACTACCAGTTTGCATTTTACACAATTGACCTTTTCTTGATTACTATTACTGTTTAAAGAATAAAAATGGTTTTGACTGGTATTTTCTCTGGCAAGAACCTTCAAACAACAGTTAATAGAAAGTGATTGAATATATATATTGGAATATATATATAGGAATATATAACACAAGACAAATCATTTTTCTTTAAAGTGTACTATAGGATTTCAGTGGCACTGATCTTGTGCAGCTCCCACAAGTGGACCTGTCTTTTTCATGCCAGTTTTTTTCAGTCAATCCTTATTTTAACAAATAAGTGAAATCTCTCAGCAATTCCTATGGCCAGAGTAAAGATCGTCTACATTTTCTGTATGTTGTGACATTGAAATTTTTAAAATCAATAAATCACTGAGGAAGAAAATAGTTTTCCATAAGAGTAGATTCTATAGATACAACCAATGCAATACATACCTAATATCTGCTGTTGAAAAACAATAAATTAGCAAATGATAAGGAAGTAAAGGATGTTATTGGGTTCTATTAGATACTTAGCTAATACATCAGATTAAACTTGATGTACAGAAAAAATTCAGAAAAGGCTGTGAGTAGATATATTTTCTATAGAAATCAAAAACTAGAAACAACTTGACAACAGTTTTGAAATCTTAAGAATGCAAACTTATCACTTATGGATTCAGTAAGAAATTGTTAAATTTCTAAAACCTCCCACAAAGCACAATGAACGATGCCAAAGATGCATGTATATGGTTTGTATACAAATTAGTTTGGAGCTGAAGGATGAGACTAAAAACATGTGATTTTGATGAGATACCAAATATTCCAGAGCTTCTGTTTGTGGCTACACACTGAAATGTGTACAACTGGGGAAAATATAACAAAAAATAACAGATATTTATCACTAACAAAAATGGAGGCATTATTGACAGCATAACATATTTGAAGATCTTAAAATTTCATATGTGCAGGATTATATGGTGGTAACCCTTTAGATACTTTGAAATTCTATTATTTCATTTAAAATACAATACCAGAAGTTAAAAAGCAAACACAGAATAGATGAATTTTCAAGTTTCAACTCTGCAAGACTGCTTACTACATACTCATAATACCAAAAAGACTGTTCATCTTGCTGAGACAGTGCTCTTGCAGTGTTTAACCTTATTTACACCTTGTCTCATTAAGTAGTCTCTGCGATGACTGTAAATCATTCTTGTAGCACATAGAAGAAAATCAGTTAAGCAGACAGTTTCTGAAGTAACATACATATATTTCACATCTGAGGAGAGTGCTACCATCTTTTTATGTGAAAGATAAGTACTATTTTATTTTATTTTATTTTATTGTCATTGAATACATTTTGAAAGTTGAAAAGCCCCAATTACTTAAAAATTAGAGGCTAGTGAGCATTTGGACATGTTAAACCCTGTATGGGTCTGGTGGGGAAAGGGTTAATTGTTCCCAGGACCTAGTAGGGACACAGGTATTCCATCCCATTTGAGCCACGCCCAGGGGGATGGCCAGAGCTAGCCGGGGGAAGGGGAGGGACAGGAAGTGAGGGAAGAGGAGGAAGTCCAGCCCCTAGGGGAGAAGGAGCAGGGAGAGTAGCAGGCTCGGGTGCGTTCCGGGTGCGTCAGCAAGTGGCGATATCGTAATTGTGGTTGTATACTCCTCTGTCTGTGTTGTTATTGTTGTTTCTTGTGCCCTTTGCTGTTCTGTTAAATTGCCTTTGTCTCAACCCACGAGTTCTGCCTTTTTCTTTCGATTTTCCCCTCCCAGCCGCACTGCCAGTGGGGACTCTGTTCTGTGTGAGCGGCTGCCACATGGTCCTTTGTTGCCGTCTGAGGCCAAACTACAACACCATCATATTCTTAATGAAAATAAACAAATACAACATAAATACGTCATTATCTTGTGATTTTTTTTACTCAAATGTACAGCAATATATGTTTGATTCCCGACTCATGGTTATCCAACAAGTTTGCCTATGACAGGAAACTTGGGTAGATGTCAAATGAAGAAGTATAAATATTTTCAACTAATTCAAAGTGAAAGACTATAGCTTTTAGGACAGTTCATAATTTAAATTTATAGATCCAGCTGTTTGCCCTAAATCTTTTCCAATCTAGTAATAAATATTCCTCCTTGAAAATTCTCTCCTGCTCTTCGTTTCTTAAAACATTGGAATCCTGCGTGCCACTTGTTTAATTTGCATCGAAGAACATCTTAGAATGTTTTATAAGGCCATAAGATTTCTGGTTTTGTTACAATTTTCCCATCTTTCCAGTTTTTCAGCAGTTCCGCAGCTAAAAGTAATATGCCTGAAAAGTGAAATTTGCCACCTATAACAAAAATTACAAGGGACTGAATAATATACACTTTTAAATAATTGGACTACAATTTCTCTTTGCAAATATTTTGGGGTTTGGGGAGATATTTTCATGTCAGAAACCACTGAAGAAGATAAAATGAAAATAATTTTTAACTACTATAAAACATAATTTTTAGTATCTTTAATTTAGATTTTTTAAGCCATCCGGAAAATTAACTTTCCCATAGTTTTCTTTTTTTTTTTGGATCATATGAGAATGTGTTTATCTGTGCATGAGCTGTAAAATATGATAAACACTCAACCACAAAAAAGCTTATAGGTGATCCAAAATGTCAATATTGACTGTGAAGAGCTGAAAAAATATAATTAAAAAATGATAATATTGAAGGATAAAGAGATTAAACTGAACAGCAAAGCTTTTTAATTAATTGCAACATCTATATTTACAAGAAAGGGCTCAATTTAGAATATTCACATTTAGGAAAGTAATCTTGGAAACAGTTTTCAAAAATCTTTCAAAAGTATAATATACAAAAATAGTAAAAAGAAATAATTCTTATTCTACAGTCTTGAGAGTTAATGAATATTTGGAGAAGAACAAGAACATATGCAATGTTTTCCATGTGAAGATAGATTAATAGTCTAGAATTTTTTACTTTGATAAACATTGCTAGCAAAGGATATGACACAGATATTTTCAAGATAGGAATAGGCAATTATGATCCATTTTTTCCTAATTCAAGAACTATGGGGCAGCTAGTGAAATCAGGAATCAGACTGGCACAAAGTCTGAAAAAAGGAGATATTTTCCACATAACATAGAATTCAGTTACAAGAGTTCATTTGGCACACAACATTCCAGAGATCAAAAGTATAAGTGTGTCCAAAGTCAATCAGAAATTTAAGTGAAAAAGGCTTGTCTGTGTAGTATTAGACAGGATGATACAAATTCTACTGTTGTTGAAATATTTGAGAAAATGAGGAAAGATGTAATATTTATTTAATATTTACATATTCTGCTATTGTATTTTTCCCTAAATATCCTCAAATGCAGCTTGAAAGTGAAGCATAAGGCCTGAATGATCTCTGGTTTCACCCATGCGCAAGCTCAAAGTAATTCAATTCTTTTTTTCATTTTTGCCCTTCAACGATACATCATGAAGATTTCTCAACATTTTTAGAAGCTGCATTTCAGTGTCCCAGAGTACCTGTCAAAATTTAAGAAATCTTAATAACAATTTCAGTTGTCTTTTTTAACATTAAACAAATCTTAGTTTTTAATTTTTAAAAAAAAGAGTAACCCACAGCACTTCAATACAATAAATTAAACTGAGCCTTGGGAGTAAATAACTGTTTGCTGCATTTTCTTTCTCAATGAAAGGTGAATAAAAATGCCTTAATGTATTGCAACCTTCCTAAATTTGGACTAGCAGTGACTGAAAATAACTACTTTTAAGCCCAAAAATAAAAGAGAATTTTTCAGTTAGAGCCGTTACTTATTATTTACTCACCCAGAGAACATGACTTCAAAATTCACTTTATCTCTCAAATCAATTGAATTCGAGACTTTTCATAAAAAAAGAATAAATCAGGTAACCAAAGTGTTTGGTAATCCACTTCACTCCTTACTGGTGTTTCCTTGTCACAAAAAATATGGGTCACACTTTTCATGTGGAAACACAGGACAAAATATTGATATGGTTTTATAATGTACACTCATTCAGTGTGACAACATTAAATCCAGGAAAGGAACATATTACTAGGGCTGTGTCCTGGTTTGAGGTAAAATGAAATCTTTTTTTTTTTTTTTGTTAAGTTTACTTTTCAGTCTAGCCTCCTTCAACTCGCTGAAATTAACAGCATATTTTTCAGACAGTGTCAGCTTCTGGCAGTAATAAGGACTGGTGTTTATAGTGAATACCAAGGAATGATATGTAGAGAAGCTAGTGCTTATACTTACTGCTGTAACAATGAAAGTTAGCTAACTTTGTCATGCATTGAGTTGAAGGGTTGGAAGCAGAAGAGTGTAGAGGGGTTGCACCTGGTGACCCAAAACTGACCAGTGGGGCATTCCATCCCATCTGCATCATCCTCAATACACAAGCTGAGGGATCAAAAGGATCTGCCCTCTTTCTTCAAGGGCTGGTGTTGGAAGAAGACTCTGTTGGTCTGCTTTTGATCTTGATCCATGCATTTCTGAATCCATATCCAGAATCTAGTTCCCATCCATCAACAAGTCCAGTCTGTGACTTTCCCAGTGCCTGCTAGTAACATGATCATCCTGGAAGCTTGAAATTTTTTTTTATATATTGCATATATTGCATTATTTTCTTATTAATATTATTATTATCTTTTAAATAATTATTTTATTATTAATATTTAATTAAAGTAGTTTAGTTTCTTTTCAACTCATGAGTCTTTCTGTCTCTTATTCTTCTCTTACTTGGGAACTGTTGTTAGATTTAGTGGCCAGTTTGAGCCCAAACCACACAGGCATTTCTTTCCAGATTATTATTCAATGCAAACAAGTTAAATTACAACTTTTCTTTGGCATCCAACTTTGTGTAATTTAAATGTAAGAAAAGGGAAAAATAAATATAACAGTGGAACAAAACTTTTTGGTGTAATTTAGTTTACACATATTTATATTATACCCCACTGCCTTGTCTTCTGTGCATGTAGTACATGAATATCTCAGAAGCAAGTCATAAATATGAGACAAAAAATTACTGGAAAATCCAGCATAAGTCACTTTATCTTTTATATAGAACCAATATGAGGCTACCCTGCAGTTGATACCTGTCTGGAGACTTTTAAAAGTTGCTGAGATCTTGGTAATGCAAAATGAGCTTCTCACTTCACAAAATTCAATATCTCAATTAAAGTGCATAATGCCTTTCAAATAAACCCACTATGACCAATTACTTAAGTTTAGTTAAAAAGTAAAAAATCTAATACTTAGCTATTTCTTGCTATTAGGGAGAATTATGAGATAGCATCACTGAATAAAGAGGAGAGTGTAAGATACGAATGACGTAGATGTTATGTGAATTCACTGCAAGAAATAAACCTTTCCAGTGATATAAAAGCTCTACTGATATACCAAATTAATTTATAGTTATAACTGTTACACTATTGCAATAGTATATGAAGAAGCTTTCAGAGAAAAGAAAAAAGGGGGCAGGGGAAAGGCTACATTTCCAACAAATAAACTTTTCAAGAAAAACTTTAAGAAAAGTCAATCAGTAAAATGCCAATTAAACTTTGTCAAATGAGTATAAACTATGTAAGTGACAAACTAATACACCATGCTCATATATATGTATCACCCTTTTTCCCCTATATGGATTTATATCTAGGTTTGGTAAAATTTTTACAGATATATGTTCAGGAGGGCATTATAGAAACTGACATATTTGCAAAAATACATTTTCTTCTTAGTACTGAGCTCAATAAGGATGTCAATGCTTTGGAAACCATTAAAACAGCTAGTGTAGCATTTCAGAAGGGTTTGGCACACCGTGTAAAAAAATCAAACCAGAAACTAATCTTCATGTATATGCCAAATGGTAGCAATATGAAGCTTCTGTCACATCCTCTGGAGCAGAAGTCATGTGAGATTATCGTAGATTGTCCAGAAAACAGATGTAAATATATAGAAGACAAAAGCAAACTGTCAGGTCATCCAAACACTCTGCAGATGTTGATATTTCAGTGTTACCAATTATGTACCTGTACAAAAAGATAGCATATATTTCAAGTAATTGATTTAAAATAGTGGTGAAATTCCTTCCTTGGTAATCTGTCATTGGTAAGGTAGCAGAACTGGGCCTTTTAACATTAATGTTGGGTGGTAGAAGGCAGTAGAAATGGGCCTAGAGGCTGTTTTCTGGACTCTGGAGATGACACTGCACTAAGAAAGTTTTCCTAACTGTAACAGATTGGGGTGTCTGCTTAATGTTAGTTGTATTTAGCTTTATGAGCAGAAGACAATAAGGGCAAGTGCACAAGTGTTTTTAAAAAACCCATCATTTATCCTTACTTCTGGGGATTTTTAGGTTGAACTAATAAGCAAATTAAAATAATCTCCCATTTATAGCTAAACCGACCAATTTCCTCTAGAAAATCTTGCCCAGGGCAGTCAAGACAGAACTGAGCTGATTCTGTCACACCACAGTTCAGTCACTGACAGAGAAAAGGATGACAACCTCATATCACAACCTCTTTACACTGCCAGGAAATATAGTCATAGAGAGTCTGCATTAAGACTGTGAATCTATCTGTAGGAAACCTTGAAATTCTCAAAGACTGCTTAAATATTTTATAATCATTTACATAATGATGTGGTCAGCCATGGCTTAGTGGTAAAACCATAACAACTCAACAGTAACACATGGTAAACTAATTTTGTCTGCACATTCGTTTATTTATTTGTTTCTGTCTTCAGTACTACACTAGCAGTAAAATGATGTAAATCATCTGGAAATATCCATTTATTCCTAATAGCAGCTGTAAAATACCTTAATAAGTATTGCCAAGTATTAGAAAGTCTGAGTCACTACTGGGAATAACTTTGTGTGACCTGTGGTTGCAACTTTTAATTAAAGTCTCTCCATATTAACCACATTATCTTGCACCATATTTCTCCCAATATATTATTTTAATCACTTGCATGAATCATGTTATGTAAATTTATTAGAGATAAAACTAGCAAAGACCAATGAAATGTTCTAATTAAAACTGCTTCCTTCAGCTGTCTTCCTCCTTTCATTCAGGTTCAGGATCAACTTCATTGACCTTCTTAATTCATGTCTCTTTTTCCTGTCATGTCTAAAAAAGTTGCATTCTATCATAAAATATCTGATTAACTTTTCATATTGTCTTTTTCAATTCTGTTTATTTTGTATCAGAATTCTCTGTGTTTTACACATAACATAATGGTTTATTTTATGTAGCAGTGGAAAGCTCATAAACTTTTTTCTTCAATGGAAACATTTACCGATATTATCTTCCAAAACATTAATCAATAAAACTTGACTCAATGTTGAAAATTTTTCAGTTACAAAACTAGTGACATATTTAACCCAAGCACTAATAGTTTAAGTTTGTAAAACTGGTAATAATTATGTTAGAAAACTATTATACAATTTTTTTTCCTACTGTTAAAGCTCAACAATACATGTTTCCATATTTAATTTCATATTGTCTAGCTATTTACAGTGAAAGGAGATGTTACTAAAAATTTCATTCATCATGTGTATGCATAACACATTAATTTTGTGCATAATACACATCAGAACAAATTCTGAGTTAGTACAAATTGAGATGCCTCTGCTGATTTCAGCCAGTATCATGCATGTTATTCTGCACCCAATTCTATATCTTAATATAGTTTAAAATGTTGTTTTAAAAATAAATTAACATATGCTCAGTTATTTTATTCAGTGTTCTTATAATAAATTGGAGACTTTTCTCAGTTAATGAACTGATTATTTCTTGAAATTCTTCTGGGGATTTTTGTTCTTTGGGTTTTTTTTTTAAATTTAAAAGGCAAATGAAAATTAATTTGGATTATCTGGACATGTTTTTAGAGGCAGATTAATTTGCTATTCACAATACAGACAGTTGAAGTTCAGCAGATTTTCTCATTAAGAACTTAAGCTTTTAGGTGTAAATTCCATGTCTTTGTTAGGCTAAGCAAATTCTATTGTAAGCTCAATTTTTAGAACTTTTTCATGCCCGGAATGTAAATAAATTTTTCAGTTGGCTTTTTAAATTTATTTTTGTTAATTTTTTTTTTTTTGTTGTTAAAGCAAGAAGTACTGTGTATTTAATGAAAGACAAAGTTTAGGATTTATCTGAATTGCCAACATTTCAAAAAAAAAAAAAAAAGAATGAAACAAATGAACAAAAAAATCAGAGAAAAAACCCCACACTCATAGAATTGGGATGAATTTTAAAACAAACAAACAAAAAACCTATAACATTTTAACTTCCTTTGCATGAAGCCACCCCAAAAACTTTTTACACTGAACAATGATCTGAAATAGGCAAGATTTGCAAGATGCAATCTGTCATTATAACAATTGCTATAGTGGAGAAAAAAGAGCAAGCTCTTAAACACATAGAAGAACAGTCTGTTCTCCTGGAAGGTTTTCTGTTCACAGCTCAAACAGTATTTTCTATTAGATGAACTGATATTATCTGTCTCACAAACATTGCTCACCAAAATCCTTAACCCAACACAGCTAGAACAATGTCAAGACAAGAACAAAGATTGTTATAAAAGAATACACCCTAAACCTTTAGAAAAGAGGCAGGTACTGAGTGCATGCAGTGAGAAATATTTGCTATCAGATGCTTTCAATGTGTTCAAATGGTTCTGGTTCTGCTATTACAGATTCTTTCTACTAAGCAGCTATTGGTGAGAGTAAATTAACTTTCTGTCTCTTGTCTGATTTTGTATCATGCCCAGTGTCCACTTGTAATCTCTTACAATGCTAATATTTTTCATGTTGCACCTGGGCAACCCAAAAAAAGTAACAACATTAATATCTGTGACAACAGTTTTAAACAATGATGGCTTATAACTGATGTTGCAGTCTCTGTGTGCACGTGCTGCACTGGGGTCCTGGGGTAACATTTGATTAAGAGAAAGTGGAAGCAGCCTCCTTGCCTGGCAATCTTTGGCACCTCTCAAATCAGGATCAAGAAGCGAGGTAGCAGGTCTGTGATATGTTTTGCATTCTTTCACAGAGCAAACGTCTTTTATTTTTAATTCTTGGTTACCATATCTATGCTAAATCAGATATGATAAATTCAGAAGTTAATATAAAAATGAATTGAATTGCAAAACCCCTGGAGTCTGTGAATTATGTTGATCTACCGTGAACCTTTTCTTCTAGCCTAATCATAGTCTCCTAAATCAAACACAAACAAAAACCCAAAGATCTTTCTCCTAAGATCTGTGCTGAACAATTGCACCTCACACAGGGCATTAGCAGATCTACTTCACAGTTGGTGTCTTAAGAGGACCTCTGGAGTATGTTGAAAATTACATAAATAAAAAATAAACAGAAAAGAAGCAGGCAAAAGACCTTCTTTACTCAGATTATCTATACTGTAAAGAACCTCAGGACAATCATCGGTTCCTTAATTCTTTCTCAATGCTTTAAGCATCTGTAAGCACACAAATGGAGCTCAAAAAAATAAACAAATCTATTTGAATCTCACATGCAGTGAGAATTTAAGTAAATAAAGACAGGAAAAAAATATTTTCAGAGCAACACACAAAATATGTCTACTCCTAACACATCTGGGTATTGCCCAGACACAGAATAAGACTCAGACTTACATACATTAATTCTGATTTAAAAGGGTAAAAGCATTAACTTGCACCTTAACACATTACTGTAAAAATAAGTTAAAAGGAATTTTTTTAACTGGACTTCGAATTATAGCCTAAAATGGCATCCTGATCAAGTTAAATAATACAGTAATGCATTTAAAAATTTTGTCTCTCATGAAAAATGAAGACTCAGCAATTCAAAAAAGAGTTGACACATTGAAAAAAAATTAACTTTCTATCCAAGAGTAAAATGCTGTGTATTAAACACAAGGGATTTGAAAGAGCAAGGTTGAGAATGAGAGGACGGGAGAATCCATTCTGACTACTTTTGAACACAGATAAACTGTAAAACCCTGACGAATTCCTTCTTTCAGACTTTGTCATATTTGCAAAGGTGAAAAAATAAAGTCAGTGTAAAAGCAGAGGTAAGTTCACATCATCAAAAAAAGTAATTTGAGGGCTTAACTGTGCAGTGGAAACCTCTGAGGCTGAAGAAATGGCACAGGGGAATGTAAAAATGGGGTTTCAGATCACCCGAGGTTCATGTACTGCCTGCAGTTAGATGAGCAAAAACAAGACCTGTAGTTTGTCTCATTCCAAACTGGCACGTATCACTTGTAGCTTAGTTGTATCGAATTCCTCCCTGGATCTCATGGAGCAGCGTGAGTAGAGAAAATGAATTTGATCCTGTGAGGGATTTGAACAACATGGAAGATTTGTGAGAAATTTAACACAAATGAGAATGAGAATAGTGGACAGAACACAAGCATCATTTTACTAAGATGTTGAAGGTGATTTTAATATCCATGAGAGTTCAAGAATGGGAGCTTGTGTCAGACAGGCTTCTCTCACATAGTAGTATAGCCATCTTTATAGTCAGATTGGGTAGAGACTGTTCCTGGTAAACTTGATTGATTCAGGACCATCACCAATGTATTATTTAAGACTGTAGTAAAAATGTTTCTGTTTTGGGAATGACTCCTTCAAGATGAAATCAAGTGATATGGATAGTTCATGTCATCAGGGATTTAACAACAGAGTTGTAATTCAAGCCCCAGGCTGAGTGCTTGTATACAGATGTAAAATCACTGCAAATTCTACTTAAGGTTTATGGTACTAGATTAAGAAAAAATGTGTTAATATCATAGGTTTAGTGCCATGGCAGAGTTACATGTGCAAGTACCTGCAAACATAAGAAGCAATGTAGGAAATGCATTTGTCTTTTTAATAGCAGGTTTCTAACACAGGTTTGCCTGTGTGATTTGTGTAAATTCTTACATCTAGAATAGTCAGAAATTAGTAAATTTCCTTTGCCATGTTTCTTACCAGGAAAAGTAAGATCTACAAATGATCTACAGAGGACAGAGTGATTATTTTGTGTAAAGTATAACATGAATAACTGGATGCAAAATGCTCATGATCTTCTTGTATTTTAAAGTGCTTAATAAGTACGGTTGCAAGTTCAGTTATTGTGCCTTAATATTTCTGTGGGGGCACATGAATTATACGTTGTTTTGTTATTACTTTCCATTTCTGTTCTATACTTTGAATGTTGCTGCAGACAATCAGTCTATTGCCTTTGTAGCTCTAGCAGCGTTGTGTCATCATGTTAAATATATGAGTTACCCTTCCTCAGATACTGAGGAAAAATTCACACTCCTGGAGTTAAGGACAATGTCTTTTCCGTTGTCTTCTTTTGCAAAGTCTGTTGCGCCAAACTATATCGTGCGCACTCAAAGAGATTTCCTTGTTCTCTGTGGGGAAGAATAGTTTCACAAAATGCTTGAAATAAAATATCCTTGCTTCCATGCAAGGAAAGGAAAAAAAACCCACCATTACAATGCAGAATTGTATTTTGTCAATAAAAGGAGCAGAAGGAAATGGATTTTCAGAGTGCCTTGATCCAAACACTCATATTATGAAGAGATGACCAGAATTTTCTCATTACACTATCCTTGTACCCTGGATTATGAGCAGAACCACCAAGTCAACAGAAGACAACAGAAACTGGGGAGTATTGCATGCCCATTTTTCAAGTGTAGCACACAGTACTAAGCAGTGTAAAGGTATACCCCACATATTTGTAAGGTAATCTCAGCAGTGGTAACTTTCACATGGAGAAACATGAAAATAATAAGTTTTATGCATATAGAGAAGGATAAATAAATAAATAGAGTTTAAAATAAATTGGAAATAAGAAAATGAGGTTGTGAGGTGGTATAGTATCTTTCCCTGTGATACATACGTTGGCCACACTGAATGCCTTCTGGAAAACTACTGACAGATTTTGGAAAAAGGTAGACCATGTATACAGAGGAATGGAAAAGAAAAAAAGGCAAAAGGAAAAGATCTTTTTTTCTTTTCTGAAGAACATGTTGTTTTGACTTGCTATGGTATAAATCACAGAATCGCACAGAATCACAGAATCTTAGTGGTTGGAAGGGACCGTTGAGATCATCGAGTCTAACCACATTAAAAAAAAAACAAAAACAAAAACCACACAAAGAAAAAAACCCACAAAAAACCCCTAAAAAAATAAAAGAACCTCAAAACAACACCACCCCAAAAAACCCCAACAAACCCATAAACCCCCCCCCCCCAAAAAAAAAAAAAGCACCCACCAACTAAGCCCCACACCCTNNCACACCCACACCCCACCACAGACCAATAATCTTGGGCACTAGAGCATGCCCTGAAGAGCCATGTCTACACATCTTTCATTAACTTTTTTTTAGTAATAATTTCTGTTCTTTGACATAGCAAAACAGTTTCATGCTTCCTGTTATAGTCCTATGTATATCACCCTGGCAATAATTTCTGGACATGGGATATTCCATGGGGAACTAAAAATAACTTTCATTTTTAACTAATTTTCACAAGGTTACCAAGCAACCAAGACTTCAGCAAGAATTTTTTTTAAAAAAAACAAATCAAAACATTTTTAGTATAAAATTTTAATGGATAGTGTTGACCTTTTTACATTGTCAAGTGCACTGTTGGAAGTAATTCAGTGTTGTCACCAGTAATTTTGAAGTTTCATATTTTCATACACTGTCATTTGCAAACATTAATAATTGTTCTGTACGATTGGTATTTTTTTTTCCTAAAAAAATCTTTTGAAAATGCTTCATGTGATCGCAGTCCTCCTAAGAGGTGTCAAGATATGAGGTTTTAAACATAATATTATAAAGAACATAAATGTATCTGAATCAGTGAAAACAATTCTGACATTTAAAACTCTTTTAAAATAAAAAACATTTTAAGCATGAGTGCATCATGTACAAAAACCCATAAGCTTAAAATATTCCATAGAATATCCTTGAAATATTAATGACATATTTCACTCATATGATCCCTGAAATTCTCGTGAGATATTCACAGAAGCTACACAAGACTTAAGGGAAATAAATCCAAACATTTTGATTTCCTGTTAAAACTTAAATAAAAGTACATAAGAATGCATAACTGAAAGGTAATTTTCCCCAGTAAAAAACATTTAGAAGAGGGTATCTCACTCTTCATCACAATAAACCTTTCTCTCCCAACCTCCAACCAGTCACATCTTATTCTCTGAGATGTCATCTAATACAAAGTATTTAGTTATAACCTGTCAAAGATAATAGCCATCTTTAAGCTACTTACAAGACAAGCTCTCCATTCAAAAGCACACTTCAGAGTCCTTTAAAATACTCCTTCAGCCAAAGTGGAAGAAAAAAGAGGGGTGAGAGAATGTTGAAACTACAAACATTCTGGAGAGGTGACCATAGGAACAAGCTTGTCCCTCTCCAATTAGGGAGGACAGGTACAGATTCCCAAACAGATGAGCCTTCCCATCCCAGATGCCCTCCTGCTGCTGGATCAAACATGGTAACCACCTGTCATCGCTGCACAATCCTCTTCTGGTAAGAATTTCCAATGAGGTTCCATACTTTTTATGTGTTACCCCTTTCTCATATGTGCCACTTATAATACAGTTTCTTTTGTGATGCTTTTTACAAAGATTATTATGTTTACATACTGATGATCCCTTTATGGAAAAGTAACACAAGCATTATTCATGCTAGAAAAGGTCCATTGTATAATGCAGTTTCTTGATCTTGTTTTTCTCTTAGCCTGGACAAGCGAAGGCTGAGGGAGACCTCATTAATGTGAATAAATATCTAAAGGGTGGGTTGAAGGATGTTGGAGCTGGACTCTTTTCAGTGGTTTCCGGCGATAGGACAAGGGATAATGAGCTCAAGCTGGAACATATGAAGTTCTACTCAAATATGAGGAAAAACTTTGAGGGTGACAGAGCACTGGAACAGGGTGCCCAGGGAGGTTGTGGAGTCCCCTTCTCTGGAGATCCCCAAGACCCACCTGGATGCAATCCTGAGTGGTGTGCTCTGGATGTTCCTGATTTAGCAGTGAAGTTAGACTAAATGATCTCTAGAGGTCCTTTCCAACTCTGGCAATTCCATGATTCCATGATTCTGTAATATTAATATTCATCTCTTTTTTTTCTGAAATAAAAGATAGTTAATTCATTCAGCATTTGCTTATTTTGTGGGTTGGGAGATCATGTCAGTTCTTTTGTCCAATGTGACAGTTCCCTTTCCCTCTTTTATCCTTAATTTAAACCCAATTAACAACACATGGCAATTTTGCAAGCTCAAGGTCAGTGACTCTTTTTAAATGAAGTGAGAGGTTTCATAAGTTTTCAGCCAATGCTTCAGAAAATGAGTTTCAAGTTTGCCATTTAATCGCTTACACTTGGCAATAGGAATAAGATTTATTTATTAAATTTATTTAATTTTATTTATTTATTATTTATTATTTATTTATTTATTAAATTTATTTAATATTATTAATTATTTATTTATTAAGATTTATAAGATTTATAAATTACTAATTTAGCTTTTATTTCAGATATTAAAATTATTGTGTAGATTTTAAAATTACAGTTGAGAATCTTGATATGCTTCTTTGATTTTACTTCTATAGTCTATCTTTAAAATTCCTCATCTGCAAAGATTACTAAAACCCTTATTGTTTGCTATATTATCCGATTTCATTATGAAACTGGAAAGATATTCATGTATTTAAGAGATAAAGTACATTGCACCAGCATTTCCCAAACCAGTTAGGAAATGAGGAAAAAAATATTTTATCTAGAATTATTAAAAGCTAGTATTTGTAAACATGCTATGTATCTCACTTCAGTATAGCTTCAGTTGAATTCCTGGAACTTGTTTGATCTTTCTTCCTTGAGAAGAAAGCATGACAGTGACCATTGGATTGAAGCAATTAGAATTTTCTTAACCCAAACCAGCTCTATGAATGTGAAACACAAGAATTGTGTCAGACAGAGCTATAACCACAGAGAAAAATGGCTTAAACACCATTTCAGAGAAATCCGTGTTGCCTTCCTTGTGTCAAAGTTCTCTTCAAGTGAGAATGGCAGCTTGCTATTTAGAACTATCACTCCAAAAAACCCTGAAAACAGAAAGTCATGTAGGAGTTTCAAAATGAAAATAATACTCAGTTGTCCTCAAAGTTGATTATACAATTTCAGTCCTAAGTAAAGGACTGAAATTAAAACAGACAAACAAAAAAAACCTTATAGATAGAACACTTCCAATTGTCTGAATTCTTCTTTCAAGTTACTGTGTGAAGAAAAAATGAGGAATAAACTAAACTGCACGAATTACACTAGAGTTTCATCTAATCAGTAACCACAAAAGATAAACGACTTAAACATTATATATCATAATACCTAACTACAATTCAGAATGAAGGTCGTTTTCTTTCTTAAGTGCAAATGACAGCTGTACGATGACAGTTATATCTCTAGTCATCAATCAGAATGACCAAGCACAGTCTTGTCAAGGTTCTCCAGAGGATCCCAGTTCAGGGCTTATGTACTTCCAGGTATAGGGATCCCCTCAAGTGACTCAAGGCTGGTCTTCTGGCAAAAGGAAATGAAAAATGACTTGTCAAGATGAAATAAAAAGGAAAACTGAGATGCAAGAGCTGACACAGTGGCAAAATCACTGCATAAAAAGGTAGTAGAAATGCTAGCAGGAATTGTTCCTGACTGTGTTGAGACATGGAAATAAAATAAGATAAAATAAAATAAATATTTAAAACGTTCTAGTCATCAGGTTAAATTGGGCAGAAATTCTGCAGATAAGGCAGAAAATAACAAGTTTAGCTTATTGTTTCAGAACACGTTTCAATAAAAGCGGAAACAGAGATATGTGCCATCTTTGTCACCAGAATTCTTTTTGCTTTAAGTGACTGCACTTTACTGAGGAATAAAAGCTCAGAATTATATAATTAGACTGGGACAGTTTTCTCTTTGACCATGGACAGTTTAAAGCAGCCTTAACCTTAATCAAATTGTGAACTACAAATTAATGAAAAAATATCCAAGGTTTCAGAAATAAAAAAACATGAATTACAGGACAGATAGAAATCCATCTGGGGAAATAATTGTAAAAGAGTGTCAAAACCACAATCAGTAATGGATTATCATATAGGGCAACTACCTATGGGGGCTTCATCTGTATAATGTTCAGTTTTTAAGGATTAATATTCTTCCTGTCAATTGCATTTAAAAGCTATTATTAGAATTTATAAAATATATAATTAACATAAATCATGCAAAAATTCATTTTGGAAGTAAGGATGGTTTTCTCTTCAGTGCCTGACTTCTAAAGTGGATGTGCCAATAGGAAACCTTTTGTAGCTTATATATGTGAATTACTTTAGTAGAATATTTACTGGAGGTTTTCTCACTTTTCAGAAACCTGCCTGTCATTAAGTGTACCTTGGATAAATGCTTGGTGGAACTACATACTATTCACATCTGCAGACTAGTAAAAAACCGGAGGTTATCCTTGCTTGGCTTTAAATGCTGACTGTTAAGTCCACTCACCACACACCAGCAGCAAGAAATCAGTTAGATATTGCAGCCTGAAATAATCCTAGACTTCATTTTAAGCAGATCACAGCTGCAAAGGATAACAACTTTTATCATGGATGCAAGCAATGTAGCAGGTCTAATTAGTTTGAACACCTCTTTAGAACAGAAAATAGCTCTGCAGTATAAACCTAGATGAAAACACAGATAAAACTCTTAACTTCTTTTCAATTTCATATGTGGTCTTCCTTAATGTTAACAGTTCCATTCTATAGCATATTAAAAGCATCTAACTAATTTTATGTGATACATGCATAAAGAGCTCATGCTGGCAGATGAACCAGCAATATCACACATTTTGGCTAAATGCAAATTTTCATTAAGTATATAAAATATACCCCTTATTGCTCCTCTTAAAGACTTGGTATTTTGCATTGGATTACAACATCTGTTGACCTATTTTTTTATTATTACAAGATCTCCTGTTTGGATCTTGACCTGATGGAAAATGGCCTTGTTTAAATAAAACCAAAGATTCCTTGTTTTTCTGAGGTAAATTCCAACTGCTCAAAAGAAAATAAAATGTCTTTTACTGCATTAAAGATTTTTTATTTCTCTCTGTGATTTAACTAGCAAATTTGTGTTCCAAAAAACTAGTACTGTCAGTACCTTATTTTGTGTTAAAATTTATTTTTATTTTTCCTCAGCAATTTCAGAAGCTTCAAAACTTATAAAAGCAAAGCAACAGCTTTAAAACCCTATAGCTTATTCCAAAGTTTTTCATCCATTCTGGGGTAATTTAAGGAAAAATCCACAATTAACCTTTGCATCAATTAAATTTTGAAGAGTATTCAAATCTGGTGATAGACTAACAGTTAATTTGTCTTTTGACACATCTTACTTTCAGAAGGAAAGAAAAGCATACCAAATTTTACTCGGCAAAAAAGATAGTGGACTGAGATAAATCAATTCTCTTTCCCTGTAGCTATGTTGTTAATGTTAGTAATATCAAGGGATAATCTGCCACATAATGTTCTTCCCTCAAATTATGATTGAATTTTGAGATGTAATAAGACCAATACAAGAGTGTCTAGAATGGGAGGGGTGACAACATCATAGTGCTGTAAAATTAAAATTAAATTGTATAATTTAATTTTTAAAAATACATTTGAAGGGACCTCCAGAGGTCATCAAGTTTAATTCCTGTCTTAGTCCGCTTAGATGATTTTACTCAGCTTTAGACTGTCTCCAAGGGTTGAGATTTCACAGCCTCTCCATACAACTCATTCCAGTGTTTGACCACCCTTATGGTAAGAAAGTTTTTTCTTATCAAAATTTCTCATCTTGCTGCTTGAGCCCATTGCCTCTTGTCATATGACTGCACCTCTGGGAACACTCTAGCTTTGTCTTCACTACAGTCTCCCATTCAGTAACTGAAGACACTAAGATCTCCTTCAGCCTCCTTTCTCAGCCCTAGATGTCCCTTTGCCAAGTCCCCCTTACTTAACATCTGTTGAGAGTGCCACCTCATGCTCAACTTTTAACTTCTCTTGTGCAAACACAGCACAAATGAGCAATGTGTCTGTGGTCCTCCCAGGTGGCCTGTCCATACCTTCACCACCCTTGCAGTTCCTGCTGCCTTGGAGCTTAGTTGAGGGCTCCCAGTGCTAGTCTTTTGCATTGTCTTAAGAACTTTTTGGATTTCAGCATGAACCATTCTGTGTTTTGAGGATGTTGTCCTTGAAGATCAACCAGCTCTTCAGGACCCTTTTTCACTTCAGGCCTGTCTCCCATGAGTTCTCTACAAGCAGATACCTAATTAAGCCAATATCTGCTCTCCAAATGTTTGTGGCTGTAATTCTACTATTTTTTTTCACTCATTTTCTGTTTTGCCTGTGACAATAATTGGTGAGTGATATTCCTGTTCTTATCTCAACCCATAAGCTTTTCAACTTATTTTCTCCCTCAGTTCTGTTGAAGAGGAAGACTGAGAAAGCAGCTTGGTGACTACCTGGCAACTAGCCAAGTTTAGCTCACCACAGCTGCTAACTTAGCATAGAAAAGGATGTTTGATTTTTTAGCTTGATGTTTTAATCTAAATTAATTAAATTCTGATTCAGTCAGTGAATCTTAATGAGGACAGTTTGTATATGGCAATTTATGTGATGACTATGATATGCAGTCTTAAGGATCACTTAAACTGTACTACAAACAGTACCTTTATTTAAGATTTGAGAAGATAATATTTTTCTTCTCTTTTATTTTGTGTGAGTTTTTAACTACCTGAGTTTTCTTGAGTGTTATCAGTCACGTCACTGTTTCGTGACCCTTAAGCAGTTCAATATCTTATGTCAAGGTATGAAAACACCTTGGTTTAAAAGGTTTGGAGAGTTTTATCCACCTTTATCACACCAAAATCAAGAGGTAAAGTGACAGTTTACAAACTAAAAAACTAATAGCTTTGAAATGTCTTTTTATAGATATTACATGTAGCAAGGGGATGTTGTTTCAATCTCATCTTCTTGTATTGTATTATATGTCACCTGAGAAAGGCGCATTCATTCTGTACCACTGCACAAAGACTCCCATAAGCACTTAAAAATGGATGCACCATTAGTTCCCTGAACAATAATATTTTCAGACTGCTTTTCTATTTCTTTTTTCTTACTTAGGAGGAGTATCTTGAAAAGAGAGTGTTCTTATAGGACTGAAGCATTTTTTACCATGTTCTTTTGAATCATAGGATACAGCTGCTCAGCCACAAAGGACTTCTTTCCTAATAGTACTATTTAACTGGTTGGCAAGCTCCTTTGGCAGTTCATGCTAGCCACTCTGGAGCTACTTTGGGTTGGTCATTTGCTTATGCAGCTGATAGAACTTTTGAGTTCTCTAACCTCAAGGAAATATTATTTATTTATTTATTTATTTATTCTTGTTTCTATAAGGCTCGCTCATTTGATGTGGCAGTTACATTGTTGAAGATATTATTTTAAAATTTCTCTAAAAAATCATCCAATTCAAAAATTAAAGCCTATCTTCAAATTATCAATTGTGTGAAACTAACAAATCTTGATTTTCTATGAGAGACATTAATAATATTTCAAAATACACATATTGCTAGGTTTCTGCATAACCCTTATTTAGAAACACAGTGTTAATTTATGAAAACCAAAAGCGAAATATAAACTGTATTGGAGAAGTAAATGTATGCAGGACTTAAAGTAGGACTGGATTCATGAATAGCATCTTAGGAGCTAGAAATATATGGATTGAAATACTAAATAAAGATTTCTAAAACAATCATTCAGAAAGAATTGGAGAGACATTCTTGCTTTAAAGTTTAATTATTTCAAGTATCAAGTATTGGATTTAAAAAAAACTATGACACAAACACTAATATTGAATTTTACCTTTTGTACACTTCTGGTTCAAAATTTTTATGACAATATTAAAAAGTTATAGATAAATTTCATACTTGGGAGTATTAATCTGTCTGATACCTATATTAATAAGAAAGATAGGAGAAGAGCATAAAGTTAGACCATCTGCTGTCAGAGGAAAAGCAAACCTGCATCTCTTCAAAGTAATGTCATTTATGCCAGAGCTTCTCCTCAGTGCTTACTCAGTAGAAGTTTCTAAAAATATAGTTTATCAAAATTCATGGTTAAATTCCTGTCATAGAAGAAAGATGACATGACGGTTTCTTTTAATAGCAGAAAAATTACACAAGTGTCTGGAAAAGATTATTTTTTTATTACTGGCAGAGGCAAAAATATAATACCCAAATTTCTAATAATTTAGAATACTGCTAATTAAAATATATTCTATCATTCCAGAATTTTTCTGGCATTTTTCATTCACCCGTGTTCCAACTACCCATTCAGCTTTTCTGGAGCTGTCAGATTATCCCAAACCTCTGAGACAACATGCAATGCATGCAGTAATTAACAACTACTTGGGCAAGGTTTGTTGTCTAGGTTTTATTGATGTGTACATGGTTTGACCTAAAAGGCTGACTTAAGGGGTTTGTCACTGCTGACTGATGTAGCCATCCTGTGCTTATGCTGATAAAACCTTTATTCAGCTTTTCACTGTCATACATTTTCTCTTACTGTGTATAAAACAAATGTATCTGTTTGACCAGCTGTCACTTTCTTTAGGGTAAGACAACCTTTTTCTGCTTTAGCTCTCCATGAAGAGATCGCAAAAGGAGTCTAGGTAAAAGGAATTATTTGTTCCTTAATAATTCCAGTTGCCAAGAATGAATAGCACACACTTACAAGGTTTATTTACAGTAAGACTTGTCAAAATATATGCTATTCCTAAGCAGTATCGCCTGAAGCGTCCCATTGTAAAAAACAGGCTTACATCTTAAAAGTTATGCTGAATACTTAAAGACATAATATAAATAGTAATTTATTATTCACATACATGCTTTTGAAACTGTCAGATATTCTTGTAACAATAATATTACCAGCAAACTAAAGCTTCTTGTCTGGGATTAGGACTGTCAAATATAAATAAATTTGACAGGCCAATGGAGAGCATCAGTTCTGCAAACCAGTAATGTGAATAAACTAGAAATCTATTTTGCCTCTTTTCCTGGCATCCATCAAAGGTACGTAATCTAACAAAAGGATTTCTTTTGAAAATCCATAATGTATTCTCTGAGAGGAGATTTAAGAACCTATGTGTACCAATCCTTGCACATCTCTAACTCTGAAAAAACATATTTATTTCTGAAAATTACTTTCAAAGTAAGAATAAGTATACTTCAACTAGTATGAATGCAATTAATGGTATTTTAGTTAATTCAACAGCTGTTTCAGATTTCATAATACTTCATGAGTTAATTTAAAAACAGCTATTTAACTGCCAAGAATGCAAAAATCTCCATGGACAAAAAGCCAATTCTGTTGTAAGATTTATGCTTTGAAAAGAATGGCATTTACAAATAAATTAGACAGCTATCTCCATGAAATCATCTTTCAGGCATAAAACCTTCATTTTAGAGGGCTTAAAAACTCCACTAAAAATGTTGCTTATTCAATATCTGCTACAAATCAGTTTCACAAATTAGTAATCTTATTCTCCAAAGGCAGATTCTTTCTTTGGGAATGACCTAAACAGAAGTAAATAAAGCATTTTCTACCATTTGCTTCCTTCATGTTTGCCCATCCCTGAGGTGTTCAAGGTCAGGTTGAATGGGTTTTTGAGCAATCTGGGCTAGAGGGAGGTGTTCCTGCCCATGGCAAGGGGTTTAGAACTAGATGATCTTTAAGGTCCTTTCCAATACAAACATTTTATGATTCTATGACCTCCCCAGAAAACTATATCAATGTGTAGAATCCATAGCTCAGCAAGCTGAAATGAGTTAAGCCTTTCTTTTTGTCTGTCCAGTGACTAAGAGACAGAATAACAAAGTCAATATAAAAAAAAAAAAAAAAACAAAAAACCACAAACAAAAAAAGCCCCAAAAGTCCCACCCTCTTCCCTCCAGTAATTATTTGTGAAAGTGAAGCCCGAGAGATCCATTTGTTGACTTTAGAAAATTGACAGAATGGCATGACCAAAATATCTATGGGAGTATTGGTAGCTTTAATACAAAAATACTACATTACATCAATACATTTCTAGAGCTGCCTTACAGTAATTCTGCATAGCTACTTAGAAGTGTCTTGTGCATAGATATTGCCTCCTACAGCTGCATTGCTTCAGTACTGTTATAAAGCTACCTGTCAGGCAAAAAACAGTATCCTGTTTGTTTGGCTAGATAGATTTAAGAATTTAAATGCAATGTAAAATTTTATCCTGTATTTTAAGCACAGCCATAAGCACAGCTTCCCTGTGAGAGGGAGGAATCCAGACATACAGCTGAAAAGAAAACAAACACAATAGGATCTACTGATCTGGTGTAAGTCACTCAATTGTCTGAGTCAGAGTAGAAGGAATATAAACTCTTTTCTCGCAAGTGAAGAAAAATGCTTGCTTAACAGAGCTTGCAGTAAACTAAAACTAAGACATTAAATATACATGGAAGATTATGGCTATTTAGAAATGCATGTGTTTTTTAAATTTTTAATTAAGGAAATAAAATTCAAGAATGCTGCTGGACACTATCACTAGTTACTAGCTCTGAGGTGAAAAAACATGAGTCCCACACCCTAGAAGAATTACACGGTGATATAACCGGTACATTATATGTCATATCTTCCTTGAGGCTTAATTTGTGCTGAGATGAAACCTCATGAGTATCCCAAGGACAGATGAGGATGAAGAGTGAAGAGTCTGCAAACTGAGGTAGGTTCATTCAGGGAGATAAGGAAACTATCAAAGAAGTCAGATGACTCACGTTTGGATGATCACAGGACTTTAGTGTAGACATTTTCTAAAGTATGCAGATAACTTGCCAATCTTCTGGTAAATCATTTATTGTGTAACTGAAAAGCTGCTTCATCCCATAAACTTATAAACATCCTCCATACTCACATAGTTTTAGTATTGCAGGCAGAATGCCCTGTAGACAGATATAAAATTTTAAATGCTTCCTTTTAATTTTTTTTTTTTAAATACTGGTTTAAATTCACTTTCCAACCAGGAGGCATTCTAAAATTAAAACTAAAGAAGGTGAGAGTTTTAAACTTCAAATGTGGCTTAAAGGGTGTTTTGTCAGAGGAGGAGACAGTGCAGATGGAAAATTTTGAAGTAAGAGGATTTCATGTTATTAAATAATGGTATTTTGCATCCTACATCTCATGCTGAATGATTTGTACAGACAGAAGATAAGTAACATAGATAAAACTTAGAAAACAATCATGACTCTCCTTTGACTAGCTTACTTAAAATATTCTTAAGAAAAATATGGATAGAATTGTCTGAATTTGTCACCTAAGGGCACTGAATACTGTAGTTTTATAAAGAGTTTCTGTTATCACAACCAACATAAAATACATATCTTATACATAAAGACAGCATCCTATACTAGATCCTATTAACTTTATGAATCTGTCATAGGACTTGAGAAATAAGAAGAGAGGAGAAAAGAGGCTTTATGCTATTAAATAACTTCCAGGAGAAGAAGAAAATGGCAGGTTCTCTATGTATGCATACATTTATTGTAATTTTAAGAGAAGTAAAGATGCAGTCTGCGCAGTTTTTGACCCCATATGACCAAGGCTCAGAGATCAAGCCTGTTGTGGAAGCATAAGACCAACAAAAAATGTTCAAAAAACCTCAGGTTTTAGTAGTGTCATGAAACAAAAAGTGGAATGATAAAAATTAACAGGTATCTTACAGTACAAACACTTTGACAGACATGAATTTTTACAGGTTTAGGATGTCACTTTGGAACTATTGCTACCCTGTGTGTATTAACTCTAAGCTTCGAATGATGGTTCAAAATGTGCAAACCACTCACCTAAAAGGCAAGGACACTCAGTCCTCTAGGAAGTCACTTTGAGGCCTATGTCTTGACCCGAAGGGAGGGCTTCAAATCACAGACCCACTGCTCTCAGGAGAAACGCTCAGAGAGCGTTCTCCAGCAGGGACCCCATTTTATAGCATGGTCAGATCTGAACTGTAGTCATCTATTGGTTGTAGTCACTCAGCTTACATTGGTCAAAGGTTCTCCAAAGAAAGGCTTTTTGGCTGAGATAGTTTCTGGGACTCAGGTATCTGGTGTGTATGGCTGGGAGTTGTTTGTGTACATGACCAGCAGCACACAAGCTTCTCACCAGCAGCACACAAGTTTCTCACCACTTAGTTTGCCCCCTAAGGGGGAAGGGAGGATGGTGGACACTCCTGCCACAAAGCCTCAAGCCATTTCTTACCCAAAAAGATTTATCTGTTGTGCATGAAAGGCAGAGAAAGAAATGCAGAATTTTTCTTTAGTGTTATTAATTTTTTTCTGGATAATAATAGGGTAGCAAAATTAATGTTTCCATAGGTGAAACGAAAATACTGAAAATTAAATACTTGGAATAAGATAATTTCTTCCTCAATATATTATATACCAACCATTAAAGAACAGCAAGAACAAGGCTACTTCATAAAGCAGATGAACTTAAAGCTGAGTGTGACCAGAGGGCAGGCCCATACCCAGCTGAGGACTGAAATTTCTGTAGCTTTCACCTTATCACAAAGATGAGAAAATTAAGCCCCACAATCCTTAGCTCAGTAGCTACTTGGAAACTGTAAATGAATACTAGCTATTACTTGTGTTTATGCTTATGTAGTAGGAGTTACATTAAAAGTGAATACAGGAAATAGAAGGGAGTAAACATTTCCATTTTTTGAGAGGAGGTAAACTTTACTGGATGAAAATGAGGTCTGAACACATTAACAAAAAGATATGATAGATAATAATTTGCATAATACTAGTAGTAACATCTGTGAGGGGGAAAACATCTTCAGAGTTCTACCTGTAAAAGCTAGCCCTTACAAACGTTTCATTGACTTCATGCAAGTGCGTGAAAGGAAAATGCCCAAGAGAAGTTCTGCCATTGACTTGTGCAAGACCAGACTGGTCTTCCACAAATGCAACATGAGCCACTGCTCTGTGAAGGTAACTGAAAAGATTCCTATGAAAAAATGACATCTGAATAGTCGTCTAGCAAGACACTTTAGCTTACTTTATCTTATTGCCAACAAGTCAGTAGAGGTTATGATGCAATTCATTGTTCTATTTGTGCCACATGCTCTATGCTCTATAATACCTACATTTAGGGAGATAAATTACACTTTTGACTATATCTGTATTAACTTTGAAAGCATAGACAAACAGATTCAGTTGTAAATTCCTACAGCATAAGAAAGATGAGCATTTGCGGGCAGGTATGATTAATTCCATCATAAGATACGAAGTGCATAAGTGAATTCCACTTTTCGCAAACCAAAATAATCCATGGCCACATCAATGCCAACTTCAAAGTGTAAAGTAAAGGACAATTTCTTTCTCTTTGATTTTATTTTTTTTTAATTAATATATTTCAGGATTTTCCTCTCTGGTGTCTGTGTTTTGGGATTATTCTGAAGTACTGAAGACTAGAAATGAATGTCTGAAATGAAAGCTGAGGGTTATTTCACAGAACCTGACAGTCCTGGATGATGAACAAGATGTGTCAGCCACCTACACCTGTATTCATTAATAACCGAGAAAACTGCAGTTATTTTCCACCACTGTAGTCAATATTTTGATTTCTCTTATTCTTTTATTACTACTTAAAAGTTCCCTTTTAATAACTCAGAAAACAGCTATTTTATAAAAGATTAAAAGGTATGCCCATTTTGATGGGTGTAGATTGATGTCAGTTCACTTTTTACAAGTGAAAGCACGAAATGGAGGCAAAAGTACAAAGCAATTCAATGCCAATGTTGAACCTCTCAGACCTCAGTCCTGATACAATATTAATGCGCATCCAAGATAATTCCTGCAAAGATATTTAGCTAGTGAATTAGATTCATATCCAATAAGGCAGAAAAGCACTGGTTTGGGCCATATCGGGCTCCAGGTTCGAAACTTCCAGTAAACTGTCATTTCTGCCCTCCACTCGTCCAGGAACAAACACTGGAAGACTGAACAATTAGTGATTACCTGCTTGTTCTATGTGTACTATTTTGTGACCAATTTATTTGTTCTTCCCTCAGAATTATTTCCCTTATTCACATGCTGTATTTTTAAGTGTAAATGATAAGCTCTTTTAATCATAGGTTTTTATTTTTCATAAATTTATGGACAACAAAGTACAATGGGGTCCTATCTGGTAGTCATCCACCCCAGAGAGTTTCCATGATGTCCAAATTTTAGGTCCACTTTGAATAGGAATGATAAATCACAAAAGTATTAAAAAAAAAAGGTCGATTCTGTTATAATTGCCTGAAAAATCACCATTTTCCAAACATCTCAGTCAATGTATCTATGGACATTTACAAATGACATATGCCACAATATTATACTCAGCAGCTTTAAAGTCTAGATTGTGTTTGAAGGCCTCCAAAAAAGCCTACGGTGATTTTTTTCTATGCCCATCTGCTGGCTTTTCAGACAGCATCAGTTAAAAGCTTATTGAAGATTATACTAGTAACAGATACCCTGCCAAAGAAATGAATAGGAAAATTTAGATATATCAATAATAGTTTCTTAAATTCAGACCCTTTTATAATGGTAATTTTTAATCATCATCCATTAGCTTCTGCAGATAGAATAAAAAAGTTGGGAGAACCTTTTCTAGAAGATTTTGATCGGCGTGTTTTTGTTCAGTTTGAAAGAGCACACAAGTTTCTTTTCAAATACTTTCCAAGAGACAGCATGGAAGACTGGATATTTCAGCCTAGCAAGATTTTAGGTAAGACTGGGAAAAAATTCTTTCAACATTATATGTGCACACTATTTTAATATATTCACAATATGTCATACAGTTCAAGATGAAAAATTAACTACAAGTTAAAAGAAAAAAGGAAAAAGCAATCCTACAGGATGTTATAGAACTGAAGTCAACCCTAGAGGACAAAAATTCAGGATTTTTTTCAGAAACTACAGTTGCACAAAAGTGCAGGGAAGCTGGCAACTCATACAAAACTATGAAAAATACAGTCTTTTTAAAGTTATATGAATATTACCTCATGAAAGAAGAAATAAATATAGTTTGGATTTAAATTTTATTGCAATAACAAATGAAGAGAAGAACTGACACAGCCAGAGATGATGCCAAATTAGCTCATCGGTTTGATTACAAGTCCTTTTAATAAGAAAACAATCTTAAAAATGTCTATAAAACAGCACAGGAAATTTCACATGTAGGTATCGATTTTTAAAATGCTTATTTAGGTATGGTTTTATTAGGACTGAAAAAGGAAAAGAATGTAGCCAAAGCTATAAACACACCAAAGCACTTAAAATGGAATTGTCACTGAAATAACTTAACTAGGAATTTAGGCAGGAAATTATGAGTAAATAAGCTTTTTCAATATGTCTGAAGTACTGTCTCTTCCTTCCTAAGACTCCCTAACAAACTTTTGCATTTTTTAATAGGACAAAATGCTCATCAGATGTGAATCACTGTGGACTCATTACATATCAGTTGTCTCACCAGCACAGAAATTTAAAGACAGTCATTCTGCACACAAACTTTGAGCATATACTTTAAACTTTAAGGATAATTTAATTCCACAGAAAAAAATGTTTAGAAGCTGAAAAAGCAAACACAATATAAAATGAATTAAATTCCATTTATTTATTTTTAAAATCAAATGTGGTCTTATCTTAAAAGCACTAGGAAATTTTTCTTTTCTCACTTATCCTCTAATGATTAAAAGCCTTTCTTTTAAAGTTAGAGCCTATCCATTGGCCATTTACACATCCGGTTTATAGTTGTTGCACCTGTTCCAGTGCAACAGCTTTAATAACTGTTCTCCCTACCTCCTGTTTGCTTCTATGACATGTACAACAATCTGATCTCATCTTATTCTTAATTTTGCTAGTTACACAAGCCCAAATCTTTTAATCCTTTCTCATAGACATTCTCTGGTAAGAGTTCTCATGTCTGCCTATTCTGAGTTTAACTTGCCTTCTCTGATCAAAGTAACCAGAACAGTATACGCAGATCTCATCTAGTGTTCTAGATGAGATTTAGCAGTATCCAGAGAGATGCCCTGTGTCTAGGAAAAAAAAATAAAAATAATTAAATCTATGTCTCCTAAAGTCATATTTGCCTTTCTTCAGAAATGTACAACTATGATTAACTGATCAAATTGCTTTGATTCTGCTTAATTTAATCTTTTTTTTTTTTTTTAAATCTGGTCCTTTATTAAAAAAAATAGGTTTTAGAATTCATCCCTAAACGTCATAAAACTTTTGTTACTACATTTTGTCTCTATTTTACATTTCTAGTCTTTAAGTTCTTTCAGCAATTTCCCCAGTTATCAGTCCCTCCATCATTTTGCTTTAAGTAGAATCACTGCAGCCTTACTTTTTGTGTTTAACTCATTAATCCATGGTTAGCAAAAAAACCCTAACAAACAAACAAACAAAAAAACGAAAAAAGCAACAACAACAAAACCAAACACGTTTCATTATGAAAACCTGTCACTGAGACAGTCCACCACTAGAAAATCCCTCTTAACTCAGAAGTCTTAGTACAATCTGTAATTATCTCACTTTAGCTAGTTCTTCAACCACCTTTCTTGTGTAAAGGGTTGCATATTTTTTTCATAATGTAGCAAATTCTTAACTGAATTCTTACAGATTCAATCTAATTCCATAATATACACAATACTACAAAATATTTAAGTCAGAGGTGCATTAGCAAAACTGTGCAGTACTTTATCCAGTTTGGTTTTTATCTGCATTAATCACATGAATGGAGGGGCTTTGATGATTAAAAAAAAATCAGAACTGGAAAAATTCCAGTGATTTATAGTTAATTAAAAACTTAATTTTGAAAAAAAAAAAAAAATCTCCAATACATTGTTAATTGTCACTATGACATTCAGGCACATTATCTGGATATATGATGAGCTGAGGGAGTTAAAGAATTATGGTTTTTTTAGCACAAATAAATTTGTTTTTTAGAACAAATATTCATTAGTTATTTATTCTTCTGAGACCTTTTCCTTTCATAAAAATTAAAAGAAATATTTTATGGTTGAAAAATCATCACCTTTTCATGCAGTAGACCTTCCAAATTAACTAATCAGAAACATGTTCTTAATCTTTTTCTATTAATAACAACAGAGTCTAATACTTTATGTACCATTTCATCTCAGAAGATACATTTGCCCAACATAACTTTATAAAAGGATGTACCTTTAGAAAACAAAGTAATTCAAAAAAAATCAAGTGGAGCCATCTCTGACCAGTCTGAAGTCAAAGAATGAATTTTCATTTTAACATGGTTGGAGGGTACACTCGTTTTCCCTAAATACTATCATCCTACCACAAAATAGGAAAAATAGGTAATTGTTGTTTGGAGAACTCCAAACTTAGTTAACTCTTTCAAACATCATTACCACATAATAGGAAAAAGACAATTTCTTCCATCTTAAGGCTTACAAGACTAGAGTGTTCAGCAACTATTATCAGAATAACCTCTGAATGTTCTGAGAAAGCTAACAGTTGTTAGTACGTATGCATGATACGGTTGGAATTAACTGGAGAAAATGTAAATTTTGAGTTGCTTCCGATTTTTGTGTAAAATGGAGTTGTCTAATTTTTGAGGACAATATTGGTCAAAACAAGAAGATTTAAATTTAATGTAAGAATTTCTGAACAATATGTCTTTTAGAGAAAGAAATGCCATTTTCACTATCAATACAGTCTGCACACAACGCTTTAGTTGAAATAATTTCTTAATGTCAATATTAAAAAAGAAATTATTTCTCAAAATTTTATTTCAAATATTCTTGTAATATATAGGCAAATTCTACCTGGATCAGTTTTCATCCATCAGATCCAGGCACAGGGAGAAATAAAATACTTTTCCATCTGTCTCTAATGCAAAAACATGAAGTTTGTAGCATCAACGCTCAGATGACTACATCACCCAGCCTCCTGAGTTTCTTCAGTCCTGATGAACAGCACTCTAAAACTAGCCTCTATCAGACCACTTAAGAAGTCTTTGCTCTTCTTGATGCTTTGATTAGAGACAGTGTAACCAACAAAAAAAAAAAAAAACAACAACAAAGACACAAAGTAAGAGGTTTTACATAAGTATGTGAGCAATGTGACATGAGATGCATATAGTTGTGCATAAGAGACATCGAAGAAATAGAAAGTTAAAATAGACAAGCACCAGGGACAGCAAATAGATAGGGCATCGTGCCAAGTACATGAAAACAATGAGTAGAAAAAACCAGAAATTAAACAAGGAGCATTGGGAGCAAACTTCCCACTTTTTGGAGGAAGGCAAGTAGCAAAAAAGTATCAGGGAAAGGCTAGTAAAGTCAAAAAAAAAGACAAGACACCTTTGTTCCCTCTTCTTTTCTAAAGATGCTCATGACTGTTCTCCTTGACCTCGGTGACTTAGAAGCACCAGCAACTGCAGTTATCACTGCTCACTGTACAGCATAACCTCTGTGGTAATGTATACACATGGTTAATTTTAAAATAGAAGTATTAAAGACCAACAGTTTTGTAGGTGTAGTAGTGATGATTAATAACAAGAAAGAACTATTAGTACAATATGTGAAGTTATTGAACTAAATTAGTAGAGTGTGGTTTTAAAGTTTAAAACTGTCTTGATTTGTCAGTCTTCTAAACACTCCCACCAACACAATCTCTATTTCCCTAGCTGATATATAAATCTACATAAATGAATGTTTAACTTTAACACTTTTCAATCACCAAATGACAGGCATACGATGCAACTTTTAAAATAACTATCTTCAAATACACATTGTATATTCTTTATTCAAAAGGATAATTTTTACTTTATAATTTTGTTTCTTTATTGTGTCTAAGAACTGTTCATAGGGAATTTACTACCCTATCTAGAAATTATGCCTAAATAACATTTATCTTTACCCACAGTGTGACTTATGTTTGCTCTACACAACACTAGCAATTAATAGGGAACTCATCAGCCCACATGGATATAGAAAAATCTTTGTATCACAATCACAATCAATCACAATCACAATTACATGTATTTTCTTTCACTCATAAAAAATCTTAATAGGAGGAAAAAAAGAAAAGGTACTGACTGTTTCAAATCAATAAATTTTATTAAAACCTGTTCTATTACAAATTTTTCTTCCTGGTTAATCTCAATTTCTAAAACTTGAAGTAATTGCTTTTTGTATTGTGTCAAGTTAAAACATGAACAAAGACATCATGCTTCATTTACCTGCTTTGTGACTGTAGTCTACTTAATAAAAAAAGGCAAAGCTGCACACTAGCAATTCTGTCTGCAGAAACTAGTTTCTTTTGTTGTTTTCTTACAGAATCTCCCTTTCTCATCATGCTTGTCATGCTGTTATTAATTATAATGACATGGTTATGTGTATTTAAATAAAAAGGCAATTAACTATTGAAAGAAAGTAAAGCCACAGGAATCTGCTGTGAACACTGTAAAGCCTGCAGGTATTCAAAACTCCCTATCTGAGGCTGCACAGATTAGACTAGGGTTAATGGGAACCCTGTAACCTTTACCTAAATTTATGTCTGAGACGAGCTATCAAGAAAATAAATAGATTATCAATTTGTTTAATTTTTTTCTCTTTATAAATCTTTAGTTTTTCTGGAAGATAGCTCTAGACATATCAGGAAGCTTTGTGCAAGGATAAATATGTAAAATTCCATTATCTTTCTTCAACACAAGACAACAACAGCGCAATCTAATAGCATTCATTCCTATACATTCCTATACCATACTGGCAGCATAAGCATATAGAAAGTGAATGAACATCATTTAAATGTGCAATCATGTCATATTCATTTGCTCTATGCTGGGCTAGGCAACATAGAAAAAAGGCTAGTAAATACAGCATTACTAATCTGATTGAGGAAAGGAACTGCAGCATCAAATGTCTGCAGAGAGTGCAAAGTGCCTACAGTGTCTGAGTACATATCCTGGATGTAAACAAGATTTATAAGCCTATTAACATAAACAATAGGGTAAGATGAGTTCATTTAAATTTGTTGACAAATGGCTACAGATATGGCCTTAAGATCTGCAGAACACTCAGATGTTCCAAGTATTACAACTTCATTAATTAAAAAGATTAAATGAAAAAGTTTAGTTTAAAGCTATCATAACATTTCACCCAATAAACATGAGTATATGCAGAATAGATTCCCTAGGCACCTTTCTTTACCACTGACCCATAAATGATATGCAGAACAGTAATTAAAGGTTTTCTTCTTTTTCATCATGCAGTCCCATTGGATTCTCTCCCTAGATCTGACCCCTGAAGAGTACATACAAGAATAATTAACATATTTATTACACCATGAAGTTTGTACTTTGTAGATCTAACTTGAAAAGATTTATTTATGCAAACAAAGAAAGGATTTTTATTAAATTTATCTTTGGTGAGGAAAACATAATACTTATTAGAAAGAACAACATCAACAACAAAATGATATGTTAGAAAATAAACATGTTTGAAAGAAGATAATTGAAAGTACATAGTTTATCTATATGCACATATAACATAAATACTTTTTATTATTTTTTCTTTTTGGAATCATTCTTGCAGAACACATCTCCAATATTTCAGCAGATACTTTGTTTTGTCAAGGAAAAAAGTTCCTAGATAAAAGTAGCATGGCAGAGTTCCTTGTTCTACATGTCTTCTTAGTGCAAAAGTGCATGTGTGCATAAAAGAAAATACACACGAATTATGCTCCAGCCATTTCTCTCTTGTTTGAGCAGCATAGTGGCTAAAAAGCAGTACTGTGGCTCTTAGAAACATAGCAAGAGGGTCAAAGTCTTATCTTTCTTGTATGAGCCAGTGTAATGACCAGTACATACCAAAACCCATAAAATTTTGCCTGGTATTCCAGGATAGACCGATGAAAAAAGATGTGACATCCACACTTTCCATTAGCTCTTTATCACCTCCTGTTATAGGTGATAAAGCACTCCTGCAAGAGAACTATACCATAGTGAATGAGGTACAACCACTGCATTTGTTATCACTTCTTTCAATGCAAATTCTGACAGACATACTGGACTTCATTGTATAATATGCCTTGATGGCACCAGAAAGTGTGCAATTCACATATATTTGCCTTCTCACCACTTGTAAATTTGGAAATGTATATTTTGTTCTCTTGAGACCTGTGAACTTCATAACCTAGCATGGTAAAGAAGATGACATGCAAGGAGTTCCTGGAAGTCTTTGTAGCTCCCAAGCTTATGTAAAAACTAATTGTTATGCCAAAGACAGTCAAGACTTGGCAGCAGCTATTTAAAAGTCCTTTTACACAGAACAGTATTTGACCTAAAACCTCCTGAAGTGAATAGATGTCAATGAACGGTGGCAAAGGCTTTTAATGGTCAGGCTGATTTACACAACTCTAATCTGTGCTCTGAACAACCATTAGGAAATTGATCTTCCACAGTACAGACAAAGGGGTAAAGGAATGGGTATTGCTTCATACCATGCTGGATTTGATCCTGGGAACATAGCTGTATTAAAAATAATGTGTCAGATATTTAGAACAAGTAATTTAGTTTTTATCTTCTGCAGTTTTAATCTGTATAATGGAGATATTAACACTACCCTAGTCAATATTGAACCTCTTCAAAATGCTGGAAAAGCATTGAATGAACCTTATGTAAAAGGAGTTTCTGGGATGTTATCATTAGTCTCATTACATCCACCAGACATCACTTTTATGAGGAAGTAAGAGAAGAGAAATCAGACATCATAAAAATATACCTGTTCAGTAACTTGTATGTTACATCAGTTTCCCTGATGCCATTCCTGGAAGTTTTGTTTTACTTGTAAAACACAATTGTTATTTTTACTTATTTCTGCATGTTCACTAACACACAGTGAACATCTATTACTTAGTATTCCATTAATTTGCTTATTTCAATAGAATCACATGATTACTGAAAGGACTTTAAAAAGCTGTGTCATTCATTGTTCAACCTTAAAATTGACATTGTTCCATAATTTTGATGGGTTTAATTTGATTCTGTATAAGCATTTTGATTTGCTTCATTGAATAGTTTCCTCTGGTCTTGATTATACTTAAAAATACACTTTCAATATATAGTTCAGCCATGTAAAACATGTAATGATATAATGATTGCTTT
Source organism: Scolopax mira (assembly GCA_004320125.1). Taxonomy (NCBI): domain Eukaryota; kingdom Metazoa; phylum Chordata; class Aves; order Charadriiformes; family Scolopacidae; genus Scolopax; species Scolopax mira. Next base: position 41,491 of record BJBW01016341.1, read on the forward strand.
TGGACATATCTTCTCTTATTATGAAATATTTGTTTTCTTGTAAGAGGTTAACTAGTGAATTATTCATCTGTTACAGTGCTTATACCTTTATCTGTGCCATACTATAACACATATATTAATTTTCTTAAGAGAAGCATATTAAGATTTTACACTTTTAATATATGTGGGAAGTTATCTGTCAACTACATAATTGACAAAGAGAAAAAATAAAGTTTAATAACTTTTGAGAATCCACGGATTTGTGGGGGTGTAAGATGAAAATAAAAGTCCTTAATAAAATTTGTGGGAAACATAAATGACTTGAAAGTCCTTCTTTCCTCATTCCTACAATTTGCAAATGGTAAGTGAATGTTGCTCATAAATGCCATGATAGTCAGTGCGTGTTCTTCTGACAAAACTTTGCTCTTCCTCACAGCATCGTTCCTGAATAGTTGGCTACATACACAAAATACTCTATTATAGTTGGCTTTGAATAGCATTTTATTCTTTTTTTTTTTTTTTTTTTAATCTCTGGTATAGTCATTCAAAATTGAAATATAACCGCAGAAGCAGAAATATAATTGTAGAACCAATACAGAAGAGAGCAGGTATTAAGGAGATATGATTGGGGAAACTGTAGTAGAATATAATTATTTCAGCATGGCTATACTAGTTAATCTATCTCAGTTGATAAAGTCCACAGAAGTGCACCTGCCCACAGAGAAAATATGTGCATCTTCTTGGAATTCAGAAGTACAAGCTGAAGCAGTTCCTGACTATGTAAATGCTCTTGTTCAATGCAAGATGCTGTGATGCATCATTAAGTGACTTGTCTCATACTTTATGCTAGATTAAAAGATTCTGCATTTTCCCCAGACTAAAGAACTCCAGAAACTGAATGTGACCAGAATTGGCTGCAGAAACAGGATTTGTTAATAGCTTACTCCAGCAAATCTGTCTGTGGTAGTCTCTCTACCCTAGGCCCTTTTCTTAACCAATATCAAACATTTCTCCTAGCTTTCATCAGATCTAGTGTAGGGTGTTCATGAATGTGAAAACTGACAGCACAAGAAATCAAATAAGTAAAACTGACAGCTGAGGAAAATTTTTTCACCTTACTTCTTAGTTCTACGAGTCATTGTAATATTATTTGAAATGTAGCAAATTTGATACTGGGTTTTCTTTATTTTATATTTTCCTAACCTGAAACAGAAAATAATGTTCTTCTTTTTTTATCTGAGTCTTGAGGCTAGTTATTTACAATGAGGCATCACTGAAAGCCAAGAGAAAACACTTGAGTATCAAGCATGTCACCATGAGGCAGCTAGCTCAAGAAAGGACCACTAGTCTTTTCCCTCTGGCTGCAGACCTCCATCATCCTTCTTACTCCTGCATTGGCTTACCAACTGGCCAGGAAGGGGATACACCACAGACTGCTTGATTGAGGGGAGAGGAATAGGGATGCAGCAATCTCAAATGTTGCAGAAGTATACCTGTAGAACAGCTCAATAACCATTGAAACTGGTCCCAATCATCTCCCCTTCACAACCACGCAACACAGGATGTTCTCATCCTTTCATATAAGGTGTTGGCCTGACATCTGGGTAAATGGGATCACTTACTTTTCTGGGTTATTCTTTTTTTCTAGAAAGCCTTCACAGGCAGGAAAATGGCTCTTCAAAATTCAAAATTCTAATGTACTTTACTCAACTACATGACAAAAGCCCTTGCAAATCAATAATGATATATATATCTGATGCCGAAACTATTGAATAATCCCAATTGGGTGGGTCCTCTGCTACATGCCAGACATTCCTGGTTTGTCTAGAGCATACCCACTCTATATGCAAACAATAGTTCATATAAAGAGGTAGAAAGTCAACTGCTTCCTTAAAGTGCAGGCAGAAGAAAATTATCCCTTCACAGAACACATTGCTGCCTGGATGGGAACATACTGGAAGTTGAAATCATGGTTCAGGTTCCACCACATTTTGAGCAGATTCAAATACATAAATTCCACTTCTACTGGCACTGCCTTCACCACCGGATTTTAAAATATCTGCTAAATGAGAAAGAAAATAATTCTCCCAAACTCCTGCTGAATTTTTTGCTGCAATATGGCACAATACATCTTGAGACAAAATGTAAGAGTATGACTCACCAGGTAAGCACTTACAGTGCTCCTCCTGGACACCATAGTCTATGTTTTACCATCAGCCTAAAGGCTGCTTGGGTATTTCAGATAGAGAAGCAACATAATCTTCAAAATAGTTCTTGGAAACAGAAACCATACCCCCACCCTGCAGTAATAGAGTACTGAATCATATTATTTTTCTTATTAGAAAGGTTTATAAATTTATATTTAGACCTCTCCCCTGCAGGACTGTAGATACCTTCAGACTCAGAAGATAATTTATGATAAAGCTATAATATAACACAGCCAACAACAAAACCACCTGACAGATTTTAAACACAGTGGTTGTTGGAAGCAAATTCTGTGAGTAACCAGATCCCACCATTGTGCCACAGAGAAGCATTAGGAGTGTTCAATGGACCACCCCCTTCAGCGTCTCTTTCAGTGGTAGAGGAAAGAGGCTCTTTCCTCTACTCTGTGCCAAGATCTCAGTTCCTGAGCCCTAAACACTAATTTTTTCATACCTCAATTCACTTATAAAGTGTACCTTATTTAGTAGCAAACTACTCTAGAAATCAAATATATTCCTAGGATAAAATCTACCAAAAATATGAGAATTTTCACAGTGATCTAGAATGGGTAACTTTTACTATCTTCTACCAATGCAAGATATATCCTATGCTCATAGATTTTGAAACTGTATAGGGCAGTGACTAATCAACATTTAAATCTCCTACAAAAGCCATGCACAACAGGTTATTTTCTCTGCTTATCCAGGAAAAAAAAAAAAAAAGCAAGGCACAGAGCAAATAGATCAGGCACTCAGAAAGACAGCATAAGAAGAACATGATGAAATTGTTAAGTCCAGTTTAAAAGGTTTTTTTTGTATGATACCAATTGCCCCTTCCCAGCTTCTGAGAAGGAAATTCAAAATCATGAGCATTAAGAATATTGTCCTAAATTTCATTGAGTTAGTACTAACAATCAGAGTGAACCAATGAATAAGACAGAGCTCTGTAATCTCACTAGGTTCTTCAACAGCCAGATTAGAATAAATGGAAAATCAGTGGACAATGGAAAACCCTACACAATCTTCATTTGGATAATGTCTGAAATATCTATGAGCAGTAACGCATTAATTTCTCACACCTACTCATTTCTCCAGGGAGAGGAAAGGGCAGAGAAAACATCCATAGAGAAGCCTCAGATGTTTTCAAAGCATGATCAAATATGTGAATATTTTTCAGGTATATTTTGGTTTCCTGGAAGTAAGTAACAACAGATGTGGGAATATAAAGGACCCTGACATAGGATCATGACAAGAGGTCTCTTTTGCAACCCTGATTTGTATTAGATAAACTATGTGGACAAATGAAAGAGAATATCATTTCACATTATCACAGAAGAAAGTATTTCTCCATGGAACACCTATTTTATAAAAAAATAGTGCTGTATTATGGTCATGAAAATTATGTTTAAAAGTTCCTCTATTCTTGCAAAATTTGTATTTATATGCTATAGTAAATATTTCAGAGTAGCTGAACTCTTGCTTTCCTTCTTTTGTAACAGTACATTTTTCATTGCATCTTTTCAGCTTCCCACTACTGATTTTGTAATATCTTTTGAGAAATGGCATGATTAATTCTTTTTTACCAACAATAAAGAAACACAACAGCAAACTTTGAAAACCTGGGAGATGCTTTATCAATTCCCAGAGGAATTTCCTGGAATTTCATCAATTTCCCGGGGACTGGAACCCCTGTCCTAGATAAAGTATTCACAGTTTATTTTCCATGGATGTAATATTCACCCTTGAACTTTCTTTTATCCCGCTGAGCACAATATGAAAATTAAAATATTTCATTGTAGCTAAGTGATACAAATAATCAGTGAAGCTGGTGTATCCAAAACTAAACAAATACAGAGTGTCACCAAATTCTTTATGAAATCTCAGGACCATTTCTGTCTTTGTTTTCTCTTTTTTAAAAAAAAAAAGTAATCTCTGAGGTATGGCTATTTTAATGTCAGAACGTCAAAGTCAACTAGGAGTAGAGTTTACACCAATGTCCTTAAGAAAAAAAAAACACAAAAAACATAAAGCTAAGCCTTGCAGTTCAGATGGATTATTTTATTATTTTGAGCCAGTTCTTCTTACCACTTTATAAAATGACAAAGCTAAAAGTTCAGCATATCAATCTTAAACATAATTACTGTGTGTTCAGATTCAAAGATAGATGACAGATTATATATTTTTGCTTTGCTGAAGAATAGGTGATGTACAAGAAATAGGTCTTGTATTTTGGAATAAAATGCATAAGCAGGATTTTTTTTCAACCCAAAACTTAGTTCAGATGCATCTCAAAATATGCTGAATGCTTTTCAGGATCTCAGTATTACTTTCAGCTTTGAACCAGCTCATTAGTCTGTTTTACATTTGAAAGGAAGATAAGTAGAAGGAAATAAGCTGCAGTTCGAGGTTTTAATAAATCCTTTCCTCTTTGTGAACTCCGGAATTCCTTGGAGCCCACAGAGTACAGGCCCTGCAAAACCACACACAGAGAGCTAATGATAATTTCATTACATGCTTTATATAAAAATAAGATGATTTAATTTACTATTCATCAAACAGTATATGTTGGCCTATTGTTAGATTATTAGTCTTTATTAAAACCTGAACTCAAAGAACCCAGAATACTATGTGATCATTTTTCCCATAATCACCAACATATGTTGCCTTAAAAGCATATGGATTTCATCTCAGTATTTGGAGAAAAGTTTAGGAACTTACTAATATAGTACTAATGCACTTCTTACTAAATACTTCTGAAATGTTCACATGAGTTATCAAGAAATTTCAGTGGTCATGATCTTCTTTCTTTATAGATATGAAAGTTTCCACAGTACCAAGAAGTACCAAATACTATTTTTTGTACAATCCTATGTTCATTTCTGCACTACAACTTCTCACCAAAAAAAAAAGATAGAAATGACAATAAATCCACTCCACTGTATATAAATTATTTTCTCTTTGTATTTTAGATGAACAATTTTGATTGCAATCTAAATACATTTGTTCCAAACTTTTTTCCTCAACAAAAAAGGTGTACAGGTAGGAAAAATACTTCCTCAAATAGGCTTTCAAAAGTTCCACAGAGTTGTCCTGTTTTTCTCTTACTGTTTTACTAGAATACTCATTCTGTTATGCTGTCTCCTGTGTAGGTTGCTTGAAATGGGTAATCCAACTATATCATCCATCTTACAAGACCATTGTCAAATTGTTTTCTAAGTTTACAACATATCATGAAGTGATTGAACCCCTTTAGAAAACAATCTGGCTTACAATAACCTTTTAATATATTTAGCAGTTATTGAAGAAGAAATCAAAATATGCTTTGAAAACTGTAATATCTTTTATTAGCATTCCTCTCAAAATAATCTTGTGTAACCTTGGATAAACTACTAAACCTCAGTGCAACTCAATTCCCTCATCTGTTTAACAGAAATAGTACTATAATCAAAGTCATAAATAGTTCAAATACTCACTTTCTCTTATTGTCCGGAAGAGTTAGAAATCAAATAGAAGAATTAAGAATTCCTTTCCTTGTCTTGGTCAGTTGATCCTTGTGGTTGAAAAATTTAAAAGGATTTTTCAGAAGGAGCCCAGAATAATGGAGGGTACATTGAAGCAGTACAAAACACTCATTTTCCAACAGGCCAGTGAGCCTACTAACAGGGCATTCTATATCTTGTAGTTGCCGTTTTTCAGAGGAATGTCTCCACCTCTTGCATTGCTTCTTGCTGTGCATTATTAGCTTCTCACAAGTTACATCTTTCCAACTGTGATTCTAAGTCTCAGGTTAGATAGTGAGTTTTTATTTTAGATAGAATAATGTACCATGGCACCTTCAACTTAAAAAGAAGAGACATAAGTTACATAGCAAATAAGAAGAAATTTTCATAATTATGATGTTGGAATTGGGCACTGTTTGGTATTTAGGTATTAAAATATTTTACTGGACAAAAAAAATGATGGAAAAAAATAGGGCAAGAAACTGGCCCATTTGTCCTAGAAGATTCAGATATGGAAGCAGGAGATTCAACAGAAAAAAGGAGAAACTTACTTTTCCTCATTGAAAATCAATCCATTGTTGGGAACCTCTAGGACATTTTTACTACCATGAACCCAAATTTGTACTCTAAATCAGGAATGCAGAATAGATGGCAGGATGTTTCACCCTGCCTTTCACCTGTAGCCTTGCTGGAGCGTACTACTAAAACTCAGTGCAAGAAGCTTAGCAAATAACTTTGTTCATCTTACCAGAAAACTAAGGTCCTTTCAATGACAAATTAAGTATTTTCACGCCAGGAAAGATAATTGCTGCTACAGATATTAGTCAATAGACAAAAATTAGAAAACTGCATAAAGACTAGTTTCATTAATAAAAGGAAATGCATCTTTATAATAAAATTCCACAAATAGCTCCTAAATCTTCCTCCTAAGACGCTTTCTGATCAAAATCATCACTGCTACACTGTAATAGACCACACCTCAGCTGCAGTCTTTTTCCTCCCATGTGATATACATAATTCTTAATTCACATATTGAGTCTGGATACAAAGGACATTGATAAGTGTCACAAAAGATAAGACCTACTGGCTATTACATAAGTGACAAAGTCAAACGTTCTAAAAATTAGACCATAATATGTTTTACTATTCCCATTATGAAGTATTCCAGAATGAAGCTAATTATTAGCTCTGAACACTGCTTTATAATATTCCTCCATTCACTCAAGCCACCTTTTAACCCAACTGAAAAAATGGGAGTGCACTTGCAGGAAAAAAAAAGACTTTATATCACTTAAAAAAATTCAATTCTTGGGCTGGTACATCTGTCCATCTATTTAAATCATGTTAGATTATGATTAAGTGTTGTCACAAAAATGGCAAACACTTTCTACAAAGAGCAGTAACTTTTAAAATCTGTTCATTGGTATTCTATTGTAAACTCAAACCCAAGAACATAATCTGTCTTGATTGCAGCTACATATTTCCCTGACATTTATGTTAACCTTTCTTAACATATTCAAGGTGGCAATTTTAAAAGAAATATCAAGGTTTGCAGTTCAAAAGGGTCACAGTGTGTCTGTTCTGGTGTCACACTCACAGATAAACTCTATAATGACTCGGCACCTGTACTAATATGCAGATTGTTTTTGTAAACACATAATTGACTGGCATCTATGTTATTCAGAAAGTACTCAATTAATTTGTAAGAAGGCACCATGCCAGCCTAGGGGATGAGTAGGAACATTGGCAGGAAAAACATTATGCAAGAGTAGGTTTAAAGGCATGATTCCCAGCTTGAAATGCTTCTTCACCTGTGATTAAGAGGATGTGTAATCACAGCCTAGTTCTCAGCCTAGTTCTCAGCCCAATTAGCTTGGAAAAAAAAAAAAAATCTACTGTGCAGCCAGGAATGGTGAGTTTATGACCTTGCTGAATTAAATGGATTCCTGTGTGTTTTCCTTCTATGAGCTGATTCTCTGCTATATTATATTGCACTCATCTGAAAGCAGGAATGCAGTTCCAGAATAAATCAATAAAAGGTCATTTGCTAGTGTAGATCCTGTTCTTAGCAGAAAGCTGTATGAAAGAGACTTAAGTGACACAAAATGTATTTGTATATCCCTTCAAATCAACATAGGATACTTAGATTGTTTAATCTTCTGGACAAATAAAAATACTGGCTTAAAACAACCGAACCGTGATGAACATGGAATTTTCCATTCAAAAAACCTGTTCTAGGTCAGAAGCCTAAATCTTTTCAGAATCTTGCTTAAGCTGATGGGGCTTTGTAGGAGCTCGCTGATATACTCACAAACACTGTGGTTTTGGGAGACTGATTATCTTCTTTTTTTTCCCCTTTTTTGTACTATTCTGTATGAGGGCTCTGGCACAAATCTGAATAATCTTAAATCAGCTGAGCTGCTGCATGAATCTAAGGGCCATCTCTAAGCAAAAATGAGGTGAAATGTACTGATTTGCATATGAATATAACATATAAATAGATAGATTTTACTTGCAAATTGTGTGCCAACTACCATGTACACAGTTAGCAGGTGTAGCTCAGCTAATGTTCATTATAGTCTATCCCAGATACTTAAACCGTTATGCACTGCCTCTTTCTCCTAAGTATTCATGATTTAATTTGAGAAAGATGACAGTGAATGGTTTCTTGGAGAATGGGTCTATCTGTTATGACCTTTCCTTCATGTTCTACATAAGGAGCCCTCAGCCAGCAATCACAGGCTGTGTGTGTGACCTGTTGTGCCTGCTCTTGAAACTGTCTTTCTTAGGAGTGGTTCAGGAGTCACCAGGGAGTGAGAGTAGATCTGGTGGCAGCAGCAGCCTATCCATGGCTGATGTCTTTCACAGATCCTACCCATACGTGTGTATCACTGCACCCAGCCAAATGGTACCCATCTGCCTTAGGGTTTCATCACAGAGCAGGAAAAGGGCTGTGGTGGCTTGCAACCACCTTGTGGTGGTACCTGAAATTAAAAGGCCTAGTTATTAAAACTGTCAGAAGATAGATGGGGGTGTCTTACTCAGACACAGAAAACACTTTAGTTTCTTCCTCACTTTACATGTCGCCAGCTCAGAGGGTATTAATAACTTACTTAACAACTCAGCTTGCACTAGGAGGTAGAGCTGATTTAGACTAAAAACTATGCAGCACCACCACACAAACATTTTTCTCACTTAATGATACAGGCACAACCTCTCAAGTCACATCAGTTTTGGCTTGTACACCTCTCTAGCTTATTTCAGAACTGTAACCACCACAACATACATATCCTAATTCTGAAAGGAATTTAGAATTTCAGAAACTGGTTAAATTCTGAACAAAACCATTAAAATCTCTCTTTATATATACATTCATAAGTATATACCCAAGTTTGCATGTATGAACAAAAAACCCAGGAGTTTTAATTTTAGTATACTTTAATACCATAAAAAAGGAAAAATAAGTATTTCCAAAAATTTTTTAAGACATCTTTTTTCCTCAAAGCAGGTTTTTTTAAAAATCAGAACAATTCCTTGAAAACATTCCTTGAAAATTAAAGCAATTTACTGCATTTCCCAAACACCTTTTTTACAGCTTTTAAATTTAACAAATTGCAGTTCATTGACCAGCCACTTATGTAGCAACCATAAAGAATACTATAAATGACAAATTAATTAAAATACTTTTCAGTAAAAGCAAGAAGATTTGGGAAAGTACCTGTTACAACTCTCCTTTTCTATAGCTGAAATGCTTGACAAAAACCATTTGTCTTAAAATTAAATGAACTTATAATATAAATACAGCTTACTCTAATATATTCTGCCTGCATGGACTTATGCAGACAGTGAACTTCCAGGATGCATGTTATGCATTGCATTAGTGGGCAGTTCACTTGAAGTATAAACACAATTCTTTGCAGATTTTGCAGATTTAGAGTTCAAATGGAGCATTAATCTCCATTTTTAGAGGTTTACATATCTATTCATGGATTGTTTAGGGAAATGGGAGGGAAAATAAGTGGGTTTCAGAGTTGCTGGAAGCTTATCTATCCTAATACTTTTATTCCAACATTTGAAATCTAGAAATTATTACATATTTTCCTCTAAAATAAATCTGAACTGTGAATGTTTTAGTTAAGTATATGTCCTACAGCAGTCAAAGCACAATGATTCTTTTAATTTTCCTTTTGTGGTATGTTATTTACATCTAGGTATATTTTATGCAGTATTTAGGTTTCATGCAGTTCCCCACGGAACATGGGAAAGATGTATCCTTCTTCTTACAGAAAATTTTCAGTAAATGGACTCCTCTCACCATTTATAGTTCATGGTTTCTGTAAGCAGAACCAAGTTTCAAGTAAACGAGCATACCCAGAATTTATTGGTGCTCAGATTGACAGGTCTTGATTTTGGACAGTGCAGTCCCTGTAAAACCAGAAACACTGACTTGAACACTTTTGGCTTTGGGTCCTTCAAAAATATAAAGATCTATGTAAACATTTCAGTGTACATATAAATGAAGACAAGTAGAAAATCAGAAAAATCGTTTAAGATATAAAAAAAAAAATCAACTTTTCTTTCTCTAAACCAAGCGTAGCACATTGGCAGATTTCACTTCTAAGATGGTGGTTTCTGTCTTTCAAATTTATTTCACTAGATGATCAGGCTAGCCCTATGAAACCTCCTATGCCAAAACACCTCTCCCTCCCTTTATGCTTCTTTTGCTGTCTGCCACAGAATTTAGCTTTCTTCGTTGTGTCTCTCATTTTATATGAAGGATAAATAGGGATTTCCATCTTATGTTTTCTTTTTCTTATCTTTTTTTTTTCCTAACCAGTGCCATTTTAGCAAGGAAAAAAAAATAAAAATTGTAATCAAGCAAAACATCTGGTTAACTCCTCTCAGACTTTTTGCTTTGTTCATGCTGTTAATGTGTTCTGGTAATAATACAATTATGCAAAATAAGTAGAGAACAACTCTTCCTGAGTTGAGAGAAATGTTTTATAGAATAATATCCAAAGCAAAGACTAATACATTTTTATTTGGGGTGTTGTGTTGGATTCTTCTGGTTTAACAATAAAAATCAGTAAGCTATATAAACCACACTTTAGCATACCTACTGTGTAAATTGTCACTACTTGATAACATTGTAAATTCAGCTTCATCCTTGTGTACACTACAAAAACTACAGTAGGTTTTGATCAGCATCACATTAGTTAACTTTACTCCCAAGGTCATGTTCTTGCAGCATAAATTCTTGCAGAGAACACAAAGGTCTTCACAAACATTGTGAAGATACTAAAACACAGAACATCTCAATTAACATTGGGGGAATAATGGGTTGATAAATGACTGTCAAAACTTAATGACTTACAAAAGGGATCTGTAAGTATTTGCTGGATTTCAAACAAAAAATTTACTCTGACATTATAAGCATTGTTATTAGTTTCTACAAATAATTTTAACTGAGCTATATTCTATCTGTGAGAATACTGTCTGGGAGAAAGTTTCATAAATACTTTTGAAAATATATTTGTTCAAAGATCCTTGACAGAAGAGATAGTGTAAACATCTTAAAGTTACTTTGATTTCTTTCTTGTTTATAAATAATATTGTGATAAGAGCAGAGAGCAGAAACAATTCTCTATTATGCAAGTACTTTTACTGCTGGCAAATAAATAGCCTGATAATCCCAAGATAATTTGTGCAATCCAAGGCTACAACAGTAATGCATACACCTAAAAATGTTATACTTCTCCCTAACACTTTGTGGCATGAAATATTAGCCCTTTTGAAACACAGTATAAGAATCAAGAGACCGAAATGAGATAGTACAAAGATTTTGTTGTAAGTGATGAATAATGAATATGCTTAACCTTTCTGATAAATAATTTCTAAAAGGAGGAAAAAAATAGGTCACTAAATTGCTTACTTTGAAGATTTCATAGTGATAGCTACTCTTTGGACATGTGTTTCCTGCTCACTAATACTCATTATTAAAGAATATATTAGTATGGAGAATTAGAAAATACATATTTGTTTTGCAGTATATTTTGTTTCAAGTGTCTCATATATTTTTATATTTGAGACCTTTACTATGAGGGTGGTGGAGCACTGGAACAGGTTGCCCAGGGAGCTGGTTATGGCCCCTTCCCTGGAGACATTCAAGGTGAGGCTCGACGAGGCCCTGGGCAACCTGGTCTAGTTGGAGGTGTCTCTGTGACTGCAGGAGGGTTGGACTAGATGACCTTTGAAGGTCCTTTCCAGCCCAGATGATTCTATGATTCTATGATTGTGTTAAAATAGTTTTTGTATTAAAATAACATGTTAAATATTATATTTACATTGAGTCATGATATTTGTTGCAGCTCAACCAACTCGCCAATTTGGTTTTTTGTTTTTTGGTTTTTTTTTAAACCAAAAGAAATAATCCTTTATCCTCTGCATCATTTAGGCATTTATTCATGATCTTGAAGAAATTACATTTTCAATTGGAAAGACATATGCCAAATGAATAATTAAGTGTTAAATCTTACTATGCCAGGTAAGAAATAATTTGTCCATTTGAACTAACCAGTAAAAATCTATAAATTAACAACAGAGCAAAAACCATGGGAAAGAAGATAGATTTATTTTTAATTATTTCTTAATATAGCTATGACATTGATTGACTAAGTTGACATCAGTACATGTACTTAAAGAACAAATGCTTAGATAAGTAATGAAAGAAGTCCACCACTGCATCAAAAAATAATGGTTGGATAAGTCATTAAGTATGTAAACTTTTAAAGATAAATGGCTTAGAAATTTGTTGTGGAGAATAACGGCACAGATAGAATAGAGTTTTGGGAGTTCTAATGCTATTCTTGGACTGGAAAAGTGCAAGTACAAGAAAATAGGTTTTTTTCAATCTCCATAGTGAAAGTAAATGTAAGGACAAAGAAAATGGTATATCTCGGCTCTTGACTGTAAAAGCTTTAATCCTTAAATATATGCTTGCCATTTATTCCTATATGGCTGCTGGACTAGCATCTTTTAACTTGAAATCCAGTCAATTTTATTTTATTTATAACTTCTGTGAAGAAAGTGAGAAAACCTTTACATGTTAAAGTGTTCTATTTTTTTAAACATTGCAACCAAATAATAAAATTAAACAAACAATAAAATGGAGAAGGTATTAGTGATCAATCAGTGAACAGCAAACAGTATTGTCTTGGTAAAAAGATTTATTTTTCACTTCAGAAAAAAACATCAAATTTGCTAAAGTAGTTCTGACTACTCTGGAATGAAAATAATAAGCATGGTAAATCTCAGGGAAAACATCTTTCCAGTTATGTGTCTGGTATACAACCTGTAGGTAAGCATACAAAACACACTGACATTTATGAAAACAGATTCCCCACCAACAGAGAGTCACAAGGTTACTTTTTCTAAATCCTCACCACCACCTCCTTCAGCTACCTGTCACTTGAGGAAAACACAAAAGCAAGCAACACCAACAAAAGAATGTGCCTAACCATTTATACAACTCTTCCCAATGCCTGAAAATGAAAAATATTGTTTGGCGACAAAGACTTAGTTCTTTTGTAAAAAAAACTAAAGCTATTGTGATAGTATCGCAGATACCGTGAAAAATACATTCTGTTACTGGTCTATTCTGGATGAGAATATGCAGAGCTACATATATTCCTCATCCAGGAGAGATTACCTTGAGCATCCAGTTTTATTCTGTGAACACACTTTTCTTAGAATGACTGCAGAAAGAATAAAAAGCATGTAACAGAATGGTATTTTAGATTTTATCATAAATACCAGTGCATGTAAATAGTGAATTGTGCTAATGCCACTGACAAGAATGCGTCTCTTTCATGACTGCACTTGGCTACCAACAGTAGGCTCTTATATCTTATCATAACTTCAGCAGGAAGCTCAGCAATATTGTATCTCTTTTTCATGTTTAGCTATGGATTTATAATAATCAAGTAATGAACCAGTTTACTTCATCACCACAGATTACATCAGCTATGTAAGCCATATGTTATATGCTCATTTTCCAACTCTATAATAATTTTTCCAGAGGCAACAGAATATGGCAACTTTTAATTTCCAGTAGGTCTTACTCATGCTGTATAAAGAAGCAAAAAACTGCATACATTCAGTCATCTCAAGATGTCTTCCCAAACACTACATCAGAGGTGGCCAAAATGATTTAATCAGCTACATGTTTTTACGTGTCTGGATGGTGCTAGATATTAGTCACGTAATGGTCACCCAAAGATGTGAGCATATGTTACCTGTGGCTTATTTCTCCATGTACTCAAGATTGTGAACTACCCAGAAGCCTTCTTACCACAGCATCTCTGTTGTTCAACTATACAACACAAACAACGTATGAGATCCACACTTACACTAACAAGTAAGAAGCAGAACTACAGTAACAATTTGGTACTTCCCTTCAAAATGCAATTAGTACTCTTTGTTATGAATGTACGATCTTGCATTTTGCCATTTATGGCTTGGAACGTCATATACCTGTATAAGAGAAGAGCAATCTCAAAACTATTAATTACCACAACAGTATCTGGTTTGCAAATTGTACTTGCAGAGGATTTATACAGTCTGCATTGTTGATAAACCTAGATAACAAATGTATCTAGTATGCATTGTTGCAAGGAGACAGTTTAAAAAGCTCTAAAATATTATCGTAATTTATGGGTCATTCATTCTCAACTAGTAGGTTTACCACTTCAAAATATTTTATATTACTCTCTAACAGAGACATATTTTGCTAACGTCATTACTCATTTTTTGCATGTCCTTTATTCAAATGTTACTTTCTGAAAGGACAGTGTGTAAAGAAACTATTTTTGAGAGAAACGTTAGGATCAATTTAACAAGTGACGGTAGAAATACAGACAGGAAAAAAGAAAAAGATGATTCAGCTGATAAAAGTACAAGGTTATACATCTGGGGAGAAATAATCCAAAGTCAGATTCTATAGAAGAGAAATTTGGAGAGTAAGAATGCTTAAAAAAACATAAGGACAGTAGTATACAGCAGATATTCCAAAACATTTGTATGGCATAGACATAATAAGTAAAGCAAATATATTCCACGTATCTACAAAGAGCAGGAAAAGTTTATTGAATCTTACTGTACTCTAGTGAGAACACGCTTTTCCAATATAATCCTCAGTGCAGAATTTCTGTGAAGTAGAGAGTACTGACATAGACACTGTCATTTCACTCTTAACTTCAGAGGTTTCTCACATAAAATGAAAAAAAAAAACCAAAACACAAAAAACAACTGTGGATGACACCATAATGTCACTGAAGAGGCAGTTCAGAAGGTATTTTTTAAATATCCGTCATGGAATGATTGGATAAGAAGAAATAGATCACAATTTGTAGATGGCAACTTTAAACCAATACTTCAGGGAAACAAAACAAGATTATCCAAAAGTTATACCCTCAAAACATCTACCTGGAATATTTTCCATATGATGGGTCAATACTTTCCCACACATTTTTCATCTCTCTGCAGTAAATTAGCATAAAGTGAATTCTTTGTCTATTCTTCAAAATCTTACTTTCAATGAATCGATATTTTCTCAAAAAAAAAATTTATGCAAATTCCTGAACAGCTTCACTTTTAAGCTGTCTTTATACACAGTGGGAATATGTACAGAATACGTATGCCCTGAGGAAACTCTGAGATAGAAATAAACTTTTTTTCCTATATCTCGTGTTGGCATAGCCACATAGTTCCAACTCCCCTGCCATTGGCAGGGACGCATTCTACTAGACCAGGCTGTTCAAAGTCAAACCCAGCCTGGTCTTGAATACTTCCAGGGAAGGGGCCTCCAAAACTTCCTTGGGCAACCTGTTCCAGTGCCTCACCATCCTCACAGTAAAGAATTTCTTCCTAACAACTGATCTATATCTCCCTACTTTCAGTTTAAAACTGTTACCTCTCCAACTTTCAATACAGTCATTCATAAAGGGTCCCTCCCCATCTCTCTTGCAGGCCTCATTTAGGTACTGAAAGGCCACTATAATGTCTCCCTGGAGCCTTCTCTTCTCCAGGCTGAACAACTCCAACTCTCTCTGCCTGTCATCATAGGAGAGGTGCCCCAGATCTCTGATCTTCTCTGGACTTGCTTCCACAGGCCCACGTCCATCTTATTTGTTGTTGTTGTTGTTTTCGTTGAGGATGCCAGAGCTGGACACGGTATTCCAGGTGGGATCTCATGAGAGCGGACTAGAGGGGCAGAATCACCTCCCTTGACTTGCTGGCCATGTTTATTTTGATGCAGCCCAGACTGTGGTTGGCTTTTTGGGCTGCAATGTACATTGCCAGCTCATGTTGACCTTCTCATCAACCAATTCCCTGAAGCCTTTATCCTCAGGACTGCTCTGAATCCATTCTCAGCCCAGCTTGTATCTGTGCTTGGAATTGTCACTCATGTGAAGGACCTTGTTCTTAGTCTGGTTGAACTTTATGAGGTTTACAAGGGTCCACCTCTTAAGCTTATCCAGGTCCCTCTGGATGGCATCCTCCAGCGTGTTGACCACTTGATGAGGGTGCACTCAATCCCACTGTCCATGTCACCAACAAAGTTGTTAAATAGCAACTGTACGAATTACAAACTAGCGCTGAGCAGACCAGCTTTGCCATCTTCAGCACTTCCTTTGGTAAATGTCCTATGACAAATGTTTCACCTCTCGTGGTCAATTTGAAAATGGAAGCCATTTAACTTATGCAATATTTCAGGACTGGGTTAGATGCTAAGTCTGATATTAGGCCTGGAAAATACCCTGTTGTTGTGGGGTTTTTTAATTATTAAATTAGTGCTCTGATATCTTGTGCAATGTCAGTATCCCTTTGTGCTTCCTGCTGTGCAAAGATATTTGGCTCAAACTTGGCAAATGTAGATGTGAATAAATATTGAGGTTAATTATCTCATCAGCATCGCAAGTATTCAAAACACTTTGTTATGACTGTAGATTGAATTTTAGCCAAAATGAAAATCACCTGTATGCAACCATCTTTCTATGTGAAAGATAAGTACTATTTTATTTTATTTTATTTTATTTTATTTTATTTTATTTTATTGTCATTGAAAACATTTTGAAAGTTGAAAAGGCCCAATTATTTAAAAATTAGAGGCTAGTGAGCATTTGGACATGTTAAACCCTGTATGGGTCTGGTGGGGAAAGGGTTAATTGTTCCCAAGACCTAGCAGGGACAGGTATTCCATCCCATTTGAGCCACGCCCAGGGGGATGGCCAGAGCTAGCCGGGGGAAGGGGAGGGAGAGGAAGTGAGGGAAGAGGAGGAAGTCCCGCCCCTAGGGGAGAAGGAGCAGGGAGAGCAGCACCGTTGGGTGTGTTCTGGGTGTGTCGGCAAGCGGCGGTATTGTAATTGTGGTTGTATACTCCTCTGTGTGTGTGATCAGTGATCAGCAAGACTCCCTCACCCTTTAACAGTCCCATATGGCCAGTGCGGAAATC
>BJBW01016342.1:0-15146 GCA_004320125.1 Scolopax mira
GTCAGTCTCTTCTCCCAAGTCACAGGTGATGGGACAAGAAGAAAGGGCCTCAAGTTGCCCCAGGGAGGGTTCGGAATGGAAATTAGGAAAAAATTTTCCACAGAAAGAGTTATCAAGCCTTGGAATGGACTGTTCAGAGCAGTGGTTGAGGCACCATCCCCGGAGGGCTGATATGGTGCTGAGGGACATGGTTTAGTGATGTTTTTTTTGGCAGAGTTAAGTTGATGGTTGGACTAGATGATCTTGAAGGTCCCTTCCAGCCTATGGTTCTATGTCCTCTCCATCACAAGCTCGGAGAGGGCCAAGTTTAACCTCTGGAAGGGCTGGACCCAGGCCTAAAGCCAGCAGCATCCCTCTAATCCAAGCAAGATCAGAAAAACACTGCTTTTGGAGGGCTACCAACAGATCCGCCGTGCCTTGTCCTGAGCCCATCATTGTTTATCCACAGCTGGGCTTCCAACCAGTGTCACCAGCAGCACTGAAAGGCTGCAAAAAGGTAAAATCTCCCACCGTAGGAAATCCTGCAGGGAATTTGGCCATGGCTTTGCCGGGAGGAGGGAAGGGAACCGAACCCCTCCTGCTGAACCTACCAGAGGGATAAATGAAAGGCATTCATCTCGCCACCACTCACAACCACACCGTTTTCACCCGACGCACGAGTTTTCTGACAATCAACCTAATTTACTTCAATAATAAATGAAAAAAAGGGAAGTTTTCTTTTATAATAGCAATCAGGGATGAGCGCTGTGGCGCTTTTTTGTGTGGATGATTTCTTTTTTTTTATAAAGCCAACTCTATTCAACTTGTTCTCTTTAAATAAAATGATTCCTTTATCTATTATTCACTAGAAACACAGAAGGAGGACACGAGAGGCTGTGGAAGGGGGGTAGTTTGTTTCTGACATCTCTGGGAGAGTTTTTAGGAAGACAAAACACACGGAGCTTAGGGGGGTTTGTGAGTCAAGAGCCCAATATTTCCATTTCCTCCGCTTTATGATTTTATAACGTTGCCCCTTGCTCTAGTGTCCACATGCAAACCTTTGCTAGTTGAACCCATGTTATTTCCTCGCTGGTATTCATGAAAACCAAGCAGTTTATGGGTTATACGTGAGGACCAGCTCCTCCAGAGGGCAATTCATCCAACCAGCTTGTCTGGGAGGAGATAAATGGCCTCTGGAGATGCCTATTTCTCTCCACCGGCGAGTAAGGAGCCCGAGGCAAACCACCCCGACATTGACATCCAACTTTTAGCCATGGGAGTCAGAGCTGATTAATCCAACCCATTACCAGGGCCTTTAATTTTTGCCAGCTTGATTTACAAGTGCTTGCTCAGCACATTGAGTCCTGGACACCTCGACACGGAGTGGGCCCAAGGAGTCCTTTTCTCTTCCTGCATGGGATGGGATGATCGTCCTTCCCCCACCAGGCACCTCACAGTACTAAATACAGGTAAAATAAGAATTATCCTCCCTGAAAACTTTCTCTTGGAACTCGAAAAAGTGGAAATGTTCCATTAAGGTGCATTGTTGCCAGAGTTTTTAACCCGCTTGGAGACAACCAGCTCTTTCTAAAGGAAGAATGAATCATTATCCTCGCTTTGTAGACGGGGAAGTGGCTGAGTCATGAATAAAACACAGTTCTGGAGCCATAATCTACTGCTCTTGCCTTATGAAATATATATTACCTGCAGTGCTCCTCAGTACCATCCCAGGAACTCTGCCACTACCATCTGAGGGTGGTGAGAGCCTGGTCTAGGCTGCCCTATCCCTGGAGGGGTTCAAGGGGAGGTTGGAGGGGGCTTGGAGCAACGTGGTCTGGTGGGAGATGTTCCTGCCCAGGGCAGGGGGGTAGAACAAGATGATCTTGAAGGTCTCTTCCAACCCAAACCATTCTATGATTCTATAATTTCCCAGGAGGCTCAAGATCTGCCTGGATACAGCTGGGCCACATCTGGATTCACAGACCTGGCTGGTGTTAACCAAGAGGGATGAAAGTGCCCGTGGTCCTGAAGTGCAGATGGGAGCCCCTCTGCTGCAGATAATCACGCTCTACAGATCTTAGCCATCTAGTCTGGCCAACCCTAGCCCATCTCCAGTCCTGGAGATGGCTTCTTTCAGCGTTTCAGCAGCCAGTACCAGGGCGATGGCTTTGCCAGTGCAGCAGAGGACCCCATACTGCCCACGTGCCCTTTTAGCCATAGCTGCAGGTTGACAGCATCTCAAGGATGGTGTTCAGCCCTCCCTCGCACACTGTTCTGCAGGACAGACCTGCCCAGAGCCTCCACAACATCAGTCTTGCCTCCTAACTAGGTGCCTCTTGGGGGCTCATTAGGCTGGAGACCCCAATCAGTGCTTGAGCGTACACTTCAAGCCTCCTCCCACGGCCTCCGTGAGATGAATCCAGCCCTTGGCTGCTCAATTTTTGTTAATTGCAGCTATTCCGGAGGCACAATGGAATTATTTTTTTTTTATTCCTCCAGCATTGTGTGCTGGCAGGTGGATCCCATTACTGCTTCCACCAGTGGGACTCCCCAGCTGCAGGGGAGGAGGATAGAACCACAGAATGGTCTGAGTTGGAAGGGACCTCAAATACTATCTTGTTCCACCCTCTGCCCTGGGCAGGGACACCTCCCACCACACCAGGTTGCTCCAAGCCCCCTCCAACCTGCCCTTGAACCCCTCCAGGGATGGGGCAGCCACAGCTTCTCTGGCCAACCTGGGCCAGGCTCTCACTACCCTCACACCAGAGAAGTTCTTCCCCACATCTCAGCTCCATCTCCCCTCTTTCAGTGTTCAACTCTTCCTCCTCCTCCTAGGGCTCCACTCCTTCATCAAGAGTCCCTCCCCAGCTTTCCTGGAGCCCCTTGCAGGACTCAAAGTGACTCTAAGGTCTCCCCAGAGCCTTCACCAGGTTGAACAACCTGCCTGAGATCACCTTCAGGGCTGGAAATGGAGCCTGAAGGAGTTGTCTTCAACAAGCAAAAGCTAGGACATCTGCTTGACCCTGACGCCATCACTCTGACACCCTGCCCGACCTGTTTGCTCAGCTGAAAAGTGCAGACTAACCCCTTCTCAGCTGGGAATACACTTTCCTGCTCCCAGCATAATGAAGTCCAGGTCCATAAAGCAATTTTCCAGCATCACGTTGCATCCAGGCCATGCGGAGATGGCCCTAAATGGACTCTTAAGATTACTTTCCCGGGGTTGTTGTCGATCTACCAACAGGCCGGTCAATTAAAACAGGTCCTGATGCACTAATCTTTCTCTGCCAGCACACTGAGGAGACTGATTCAATGGCCCATAGAAGCCACAGAGCACCCTGGGTCAGGGCTTGCTTTTGGCCACGGTTCCCCTGGGTTGGATGGGCAGCGTGGAGCTCAAAGTGGCTTCTGAATGGGGCTAAGAGGTTTAAATTGCCTTTTTTTTTTCCTGCATAGACCCACCCTGATTCTTCTGGGAGAAATTCTTACCTATTCCCAAGGATTTTGCATTCCTTCCTTCTTTCCTTGAGGGCACTGAACCCAAGGAAGGCAGCAAGATGGCTCTGCAGACAATTTAAAGCCTGGAGATGCACTGATTTTTCCCCCAGAGGGAATGGAAAAGCCACAGATGTTGCACTGGAGAGCTGAACAACGGCGGCACGACTTGTGGGAGCAACAAAAGCCACCACCTCCCACTTCCCCTACCCCATCTCAGGCCCAAAACATCCCTCCTCCTCCATCCTTTCCAACGCTCTAACGCTCACGACTCCATCCCCTATCCCTGCTGGTCTCCTGCAGCGTGGCCCCTATTAATTTATGCCCCCGAGCCCCAGCTATTGATCACTGTTTGTGGGCTCTCAAGTAAACTTTGGTTGTAAAGGTTTCATTAGGCTGCCTCAGAGTCATTACATCAAGTAATGGAGGACATCCATCTTTCCCCTGCTCCTCCGCAACGGCCAGTGGAAATGGGTCCAAAGAGCGTTAATCAAGCTATGAAAACTCATTGGCAGCTGACGCCTTGATGAAGAGAAGCCCTGCTGGTGTTCAGAGGCCACAGCACCTCAGGAAGAGTCTGGTCTCCCACCACCAGAGCTCATAGCTTGGGTTTTGAGATGAAGGAAGGCTTTCCTCCTCTCCAAGGGCTGCTACGGAGAGCCATGGGTCCATCTATGTGGGGCACGGTGGTGTCCCAGCCCACAAGGGAGCAGGGCATCTCCACAGGCTCCAGGGCATCATTTTTCCCCAGGTTCTTCTACTTTCCACATTTACCCCAGCCCCAAACTGCACCCTCGCAAGGGTGAGTCAAGATCCCAAACCTCCCCTTGCTCCTCGCAGCTGTTTTAACCCCGTGCAGCTGGACACCAAAGGAACAGGAGAGAAGGGATTTGGGTTCTTGAGGGGGGCGGGGAACTTCTGGAGCCAACATTTGGCGTTTAATCAAGGCTAAACATTCCCTGTCACCCTTCTGTCAAGTGGCAAACATCCCCAGCCTCACAGGTGAGCAGTAATCTCCATGAAGTCACGCTCCAGTACCTACTCTTTAGTCCTGCCGCAGCCGAACAGCAGGGAGCCCTCCCTTTATTGCAGAGCTCCTGCAAAGGGCATCCGAGCCCTCCGTCTCCTAAGGCTCAATATCATCTTCTTCACAGAGATTAAGTCCAGCTACTCACAAACAGCACCTTTTAAAAGGGAAACTAGAAGAAAAACAACACAGCGCGGCCGCAAAACTGATAAAAATTTAAAATAATCCGTGTTCTCACGCCAAGGAAACAAAAAACAAAAAAACCACAAAAACAGAACAACCCAAACAATTTTTGAGACATTATCCAAGAGCATCGCTACAGATCCTCGACTCCCACGGTGCTGTCATCTACTCCCCCCAATGCCCGAGCTGGAGACCGTGGTTCCTAAAGGTATTTCCACTAGAAGGAAGCAGGTTTGGGCACGAGATGACACCAGCCCAGCCCCAAATTCACCAGAGCGTTAAGAAACTTTTTGGGGGATATGGTGTAGGGGAGGACTTTGTAGAGTGGGGTAGATGGTTGGACTCGATGATCCCAAGGGTCTTTTCCAACCGAAACGATTCTCTGATTCTATGAAATTCGACTACATTCTGCCCCGTGGTGGGTTCCAACTATTTAGGGAAAAAGAGGTTGAAGACTCAACAGCAGCCTCCAGTTTCAGAGGCCAGAACTCAGACCCCAAAACTTGGAGTTCTCTCAGAAACACCTTTTTTTTTTTCTGTAGCAGTCTCCTTCCATGTTATTTTAGCAGCTGCTGTCTTACAGACTGCTGGAGTAAGAGATTAATGCTTTAATTATACCATCTGAAAGCTTGGGAGGCTGAGCTTTCGGATGGTATACAGCACTGACTACTGGCACTGGTGGATCTTGAGGGAGTACACACTAAAAAATCAAGCTGAAATCCAAGTGAGGGATGAAAGTGTGAAGAGAAGTAAGACAGTCATCAGAATAATGTGCTTTTAATGCCCAATATCTCACAACCAGCTGGGGCTAGAAATTAAAGCCTCGCGCTTGTTGCAAGTGGGAGATCTTGTCTTGCAAAGACTTAATCTCTCCCATCCCCAGCCCTGGTGTTGCAGGACGTGTTGCAGGATGATGAACCTCCCCGTGTTTGCTCTGGGTGACCATTCTCCTTCCCCACCCAGATGGGTCAGGGCCACGTCCCACCACTCCTTCATCCCATTGTCCTTCCTCGGCCATAGACGCAGCGTGATGGAGGGTTTCTCCATCCCTACCACGGGCAAAAAGGACCTAGCAGAGGACAACCAAGATGGCACTCCCTCCATTATTCACCACTAATGCCTCCAGCACATCTGGCAGCTCTGGTGCTGGCCGATGGCACAACTAGAACATAACCAAAGCTGGTTCTGCATCCCTGACCCCCTCTCCATCCCAACCTCTATCCACCTGCATCCCTGATTTCTCTCCATCCCTGCCCTTTCCCTCTGCATCCCTGACCCTTCTCCATCCCAACCCCTTTCCCTCTGCATCCCTGACCCCCTCTCTATCCTGACCCCTCTCCACCTGCATCCCTGACCCTTCTCCATCCCGACCCCTTTCCCTCTGCATCCCTGACCCCCTCTTTATCCCAACCCCTCTCCCTCTGCATCCCTGATCTCTCTCCATCTGCATCCATGATTTCTCTCCATCCCTGCCCCCTCTCCATCCCACCCTTCTACCCCTCCATTCCTGCCCTTTCCCTCTCAATTTTTCCTCCTCTCTTCTTCCACTTCTCATTTCTCTCCCTCTGCCTTCATTCTCTCACCACCTCCTAACCTATTTTTTTTTTCTCCTCTCCCCACCATCCCTCTTTCTCTCCGCTCTCCCCCACCTCCCTCCTACTTTAGGAGGAGATCAATGTACTGGGAATGCTGACTAGGGAATTAAATCCAGCCAGCCTGTCTCTTTGAGAGACCTCTCACTAATCAGCTTGGATGGCTTCCTATTCCCACCACCACACCACACCAGCCCCCCTTCTCCACCTCTCCCTGACTCCACTCGACAGAGAACCTGCAATGAATTCGTCCAGCCCAGGTTCTTGTCAGCCTGCACACAAGGAGGCAAATGTCTCTCTCTCATCTGCTCCACGCTCGGCTTTTTTCTTCTCCATTTCTACATCAAGTAGGTTGGAGGCAAGAGCAGGACTACCTTGTCTGCTTCTATTTTCTCACCGAGCTGTGATCTCGACTGGAACACGCTCTGCCAGCCAGTAATTCCTTCCCCTCAGCTGTGGGGTCTGTCTGTAGCACGTGGGGCTTCTGTCTTTTGGCCGCTTTCTCTTCCCCGAGCGCAGCTGAGAAGGAGAATGGCTCAAAAATGGGGTTTTTCAGAGCCCCACTTATCTCCCTCCACGTCTAGTCGAGCGAGGAGTTTGACTTCCTCTGCGGGAAGGGATGCTCGGTCGAGGGCTCCTCCAAAGCTCCAGGGAAAAGGCTGAGCTGAGCACGGAAAGCCAGCAGCTCAGCTCATGGAACACCATCGCACCCAACTCTCTAAACCCAGCCCCCAAACTGCCTCCACGGCGAAAACCAGCCCCAGGTTCCCATCCAGCCGCTGCTCCCAAATCTGCTCGTTCGACCCCAAACCACTGACAAGTCCCTCCGCCTTTTCCATCTATTTGTTTCCAGAGAGTTTGGGAAACATTTGGGTCGGGAAGCACCAAAATGGTTCTTTTGGACGTTTCTGCTGCCTGACGTTCTTGAACCACAGCGTTTAACTGGGGCTTTATGAGGGGGGGGCTGAATAGAAACCATCAGGTTGGGATTCAATGCAGCTTGGGGAGGAACATGGACACGTGGTGGGGGATCAGGAGCTGGAAACCTGGCCCATGGCGGGGGGGGGACACGACATGATCTAAAATATAATCCCTTGGGCACAGCAGATGGATTCTCCCATTAATATTCAACTAAAAGAAAACTTTTGGCTTGCTTTGAGGAAGCCAAACAGACGGGTTTGGGCTGCCCAAAGCCTGCTGCAAAGAGCCCTCCGAGAAAAAAATACATGGGGAGGGGGGAGGGAGAGGGGGGGAATCAAGTCCTCATAAAAATAATTAAAAACAAAAGTCAATTTGGTAGCATCTACGTGTTCTTTAAACAAGCAGTCCCAGGAGCAGCAGAGCTAATGAAGCCTGGCTGCCTATGGATCGGTGTCTCACGGCTCAATTCTCTGATGTCTAATGAGGTGGAAGCTCTGATCAAAGTTTCCCCCCCAACACCACCATCGGGGAATTCACAACAAAACCCTCATCTGGGGAACCCTCCAAGACTCCAAGCTCACGCCGCTGCCTCTCCTCCCGCTGAGAATCTCCTGGGTGGTTTGCTCTCCTCCCCACCGAGCTGCCTACACCCAACCCTCCACCCTTTGGGCACAAGTTGGTGAAGTGACTCCAAAACCTCATGGATCCTTGCAGAGCCCCAGGGGAGCCACAAATCCAGCTGCAAAGAGCTTTCCAGAGACTTTCCAACCCGTGCTGCCATGTGCAAGGTGGGCACCTGAGCGTTTCACAGAATCACATGGGGTTGGAAGGGACCTCTCTGGAGATCATCCAGTTCAACCCCTCTGCCAAAGCAGGACCAGCCAGAGCAGGTCCCACAGGAACGTGTCCAGGTGGGGTTGGAATGTCTCCAGAGAAGGAGACTCCACCACCTCCCTGGGCAGCCTCTGACAGGGCTCTGCCACCCTCAAAGTGAAGTTCTTCCTCCTCATCTTTAGGTGGAACTTGTTATATTCAAGTTTGTGCCCGTCTCCTCTTGTCCTGTCCCTGGGCACCACTGAAAAAAGACTGACCTCATCCTCCTGACACCCTTCCTTTAAGTATTTATAAGCATTGATCAGATCCCCCCCTCAGCCTTCTCTTCTCCAGACTAAAAAGACCCAAGTCCCTCAGCCTCTTCTCGTAAGAGAGATGCTCCAGGCCCCTCATCATCTTTGTAGCCCTCTGCTGTCCCCTCTCCAGCAGTTTCCTGTCCTTCTGGAACTGGGGAGCCCACAACTGGACCCAGTGCTCCAGATGGAGCCTCCCCAGGGCAGAGCAGAGGAGCAGGTTGACCTCCCTCCACCTGCTGGCCACGTTCTTCCTAATGACCCCCAGGATGCCACTGACCTTCTTGCCCACAAGGGCACAATTTCTGGCTCACGGCCATCCTATTGTCCACCAGGACTCCTAGGTCTGACACAGATGTTGCGGGAAGCAGGACGGAGCCCTCCTCATCCTCAAAACCCAGCACTTCCATCACACCCCCCCCCACCCCGTCCCTCTCTCCCAGGAGCCACGGGGCAGTCAGAAAGCTGGGGAGCAGGACACGGCAAACGACTGGAGACGCGTGGGCGGAGAATCATGGAATCATAGAGATGAGTTACAGCGGGGAAGAGACTGCATTCGGTCCGAGGGGAGGCAGACGAGGAGCGGCAGGAGCTCACCAGCTGCTGGTCCTTTATTGTGATGGAGGAACCCAACCGATGCAGAAGTAATTTCCTTGCATGGCTGCCTACACGGGATGCAAGTGAAGTGAACCAAACTGTAGGCTGACATGTGTACCACTAACGCCCGCGCGCTTAAACATGCATGCAAACAAGCTCTGCTTCCCCAAAGTCTCCCGTAGGCCCATCCCTGCATCCAAATGAAGCAAAAATGAGTGTTTACCAGCATTTCTGGAGCTCGCTGACAGCCAAAATACAAGATTTCTGCTTCCGAGCCCCTCCTAGGATTATCGCCTTTCTAGCACTGGCTTTTTAATCAACCTGTTCAAGACCAAAGGAGGTGGGTTCAAGCAGCTCAGCTGAGTCTTGGGAAGCCCTGGAAGCACAGGAGGAACCTGAGCAGACCAAAGGAAGACCTAAAAGGGGTAGAAACGGGTCCTTTTCCCAGCCACAGCCCTGGCTTTCGTCACACCAGTTCTCCCATCACCTTCCCAGCCCATGATGGCATGAAGATGCCACTCCTTGTTTCACCTGAAATTCTGAATTCAGGTCCCAGCTGGTATCTGTCCCTTGGGAGATACGACCATCTCACCACCTCACTGCCATCAGGCCTTGCAAAGCCCCGAGGAGCTCCAGAGCAAGCAGCAGTGACACAAAACCATGCAATGCCACCCTTAAACCAATTAGTCTCATCTTAATGGCCAGAGTAGAATCACAGAACCATCCAGGATGGAAGGGACCTTCAAGATCATTGAGTCCAACCACTGACACTGCCCAAACCACCACTAACCCACGTCCCTCAGCACCACATCTGCCCAGCTTTTAAATACCACCAGGGATG
Organism: Scolopax mira; assembly: GCA_004320125.1. Classification (NCBI taxonomy): domain Eukaryota; kingdom Metazoa; phylum Chordata; class Aves; order Charadriiformes; family Scolopacidae; genus Scolopax; species Scolopax mira. The sequence goes on from BJBW01016342.1 coordinate 9,763, forward strand.
GTGGCTCCATCACCCCCTTGGGCAGCCTTTTCCAAGGCTTGACAATCCTAATGTTTTCTAATATCCATCCTAAACCTCCCCTGGAGCAACTCGAGGCCGATTCCTTTTGTCCCATCACCTGTTTCCTTGGGAAAAGAGACCGACCTGCCATGGCTACACCCTCCTTTGAGGTCCTTGTAGAGCACCTGAGCATGGTGCATAGCCCACATGGATGCGACCTCTTGGGATTAGAACCTCCACACAGAGATGTGGGTGCCCAAGTGGAGGTGGCTCCATTCACCTCCCAACCTGGGGAAACCTAAATCTACTGGAGATGCCCTGGACCACATCTGGTGATGCTGGAGGGAGGCTCAGGAGCTCGCTCGCTGCTGCGGAGCGATGGGGTGTCTTTCCCTCGACACAAAACAAAGCGAGCAAACCCCAAAAGCTCCAAACTGGGGGCAGGCTGGGCACTGGGGGGGAGGAGGAATCTGTCACCGCCGAGGCGCTGGCGTGTGATAAAGGGATGTGCCAGCTTTCTCCCCGCTCCAGCCGGGGATGCTGACGGCTGTCAGCGTTTGGCCGGGAGGGCACTTTGCTCTGCTCTGATAGGAGAAGGACACGCTCCCCGCCTCTCTAAAACTGGCAGCATCTGCTGGTTTCCAGCCCTGCCACCGCCTGGCTCCCGGGCTTGAGATTACGTGGCATCAGACCACAGCCGACACCAGGTGCCCGACACTCTCCTGCCCTTACGAGATGCTCCCCCCCTTTCTCCCCCCCTCCCCTTTCAGCGTGCCAAGGAATGGGGAAAGAGACATTAGCCAGGCTCGGGAGACCTTTGGAACGGGCGCTGCACTTGACCCTCATATCCTCTCCTTAATTAACAGCGTGGGTATTAAATGGCAGCCTTTTATTCATGGACAGGTGTGCGTCTTTGTCAGAGGTCCCCGCTTAAATCATCCCCCTCGTCTCCAATAACAATGTTAACGATGCTCCGAGCCGGCCCCGGACCGTAAAACATATTTCCCTGATGTTTGTTCAATAATTCCCTAAGAATTAAAAACATCTATTACCGGCTGCAGGATGCTAAGAGGCCCCTGGAGCCGAGGCCGGGCTGTAACTCACTGGAGGGGCTCAGCTGATGCTGCAGATGCTGTTATCCCACCACCAGGCTCTGGCATTCCGTGGCCCGGTACCAAATCCCAGCACAGGATTAAGGGTTCTCAGCCACATCCCTTTTGTCCTCCAGGAGTGCTCCTCTACTGTCCCCACCACCATCATGGCCAGGGGATGTTATCCCAAAGCACCGGGACACCACCACGGCTCCATCAGATAAAACATCCCCCAAAAATAGGGAGTCTTGGCTCAACGGAAAAGAAGGGGCGGGGGGGAAAGATGCTGAGCAAAAGGAAGCGTGGGAGGAGGGAGGATCACCCTGTGCCACTCGGTGGCACTGCGGGGATGGAGCCAAGGTGTCCCCAGCCTTCCTAAAAAATACCTCATTTCCCCCCACCACCCCCAACAACCCCCAAATTTTAAGTCGGAGGGGACACAAGCGCTGCCTGGATGCAGCCCGCGCCGCAGAAGAGCCCCCCAAATCCCCACCATGACTTCTGGCAGCTCCAAAATGTTGTTTCTGGGAAAATATTTATCCTGTTAATGAAGCAGAGGCAGCAGCCGAGGCCCCCGAAGGTCAGAGCAGCGCTCGTCGCAATCAGCTCCCTTCACAGCTCCCGCTGAATGGGGCTCTGATTGCAGATGCCAATCAGAGCACTCAATTTTTTTGCCTGCCTATTTGGAAATTAAAACATAAAGGCGCTTTCCCAGACACTGCATTTAGGGGGGTGGTTTATAGAACATAATCTCGCGGGCAGAAAGCCAGATGGATCCGGAGGGTGGGACGCCGGAGCCGAGTAACTCCGTGTGGATAGAAAATACACCTTAGGTGTCTAAAAACACACGCCCCAGGGAGAGTTAGAGAAAGGGCCGGGGGGGCTGCTATCCATTAAAATCCCACCAGCAACACCCCCCTCCAAGAGCCTCCAGGTTTTCATGCAGGTCCTGTCTCCGTGCCGTTTCCAGTTATTTTATTTTATTATTACCGGTATTTCTAAGCATCTCTGCATCTTCCCCAAACAGTTGGACCATCAGCAGGCAGGAGGAGGAACGAAAACAAACTAAACCAAGCCCTGGCTGGACTCTTCCTCCTCCTCCTCCTTCTCCCCCCTCCATCAGCTCTCACCATTTCCATTTAAATCATCCCACAATTAAAGAGCGGTTGGAGTCGGAGCATCTGCCCCAAGATTTTTCCTGCCTTCCCCCACCCCCGCGAGCACAGCTGTTTGGATGGGAGGAGGAGGAGCTGGCTGCAAAATAAAAAAAAAACCCCAAACTCCAGCCAGAGACTGATAGAAATGAGATCCAAGCTGGAAATTCTCTGCTCGAGCAGAGGGAGGAGCTGGGACCCCGGGGTGATGCATGTCACCCCTTTCCTGAGGTTGTCACTCATCCTTGCACCCTCAGAGGACCTGATGGCAAGCAGGCACTCCCCAAGTCACTTGGGACCTTCTTGGCCCCAGGTTAAGGGGAGTTGGTGGGGTTTTTTTCCATGTTATTTTTAAAGGAGTCAACACTTCCAGCCCTCAACGTCCTGAGGAAGCCAGGAGCTGAATGCCAGCCTCTCCCAGGGCGGGCAAAGGCAGCCAGGGAAACTGAGGCAGCTCCTTCCAACCCTTGGGACGAGAGTGACACAGCCCTGGGACCCCTCTGAGGTGGGATACGGGATGCTCCAGCCAAGAACCAACGCTCTTCTGCACGCCCAACCCTCAGGGACACATCCACTCTGACCATCATCATCCCCATCCTCGGGTTCACAAACGCAGGGAAGGCGACCAAGAAAAATTAAAAAAAAAATATAAAACCAGAAAATAAACCCACTTTCTCTTAGTTTTTCCCCATCCAGCCCATGCAGGAGCTGATGTTACCGCGGCGGTTATGCAAGCACCTTATAGAGAGCTCCTATTTAAAGCTCTGCTTCGGTGACAGCATGTGACACAAGATGTTTCAATCCCCCCCCCCCTTTCCCCCCCCCCGACACCAACCATCCTGATGCTTTTTCTGCTCATTTTTTCCCTTCGGATCCCCACCCGCCGGAGCACACAGCTGCTCCCCCAGCTCCCCACCGCACGGCAACGCTCTCCTCCAGCGCCTCCAGTCCCTCTATTCCATCAAAATAAAAATAAAAAATAAAATTAAAAAAAAAAAGGCTTTAATTACAGCATAAGAGAGCCCATCAGATCTCTTAATTTAGCCTGTCTTCTTTATTAATTAAAGCACAAGTAGGAAAGTGTTGGGGGGCCGAGCCCCTGGTGGTGCCTTGGGATGGCAAGTGATGCACAAGCAACTGCTGCTCCTTGATTTCCACCCCCGGGGCTGGGATGAGGCACCCTATAAGCTTTACCTTCTTTAGCAAAAATAAAAAGGTGACATCATTTGCGGCACAAACCACCTGGGGGAGTGTTTTAAACCCCCCCTCCTCAAGTCCCAAGGCTGGTGTTCCCCAGGACGTTGCACCTCACCACGGGGAAGATGCTCAACCCATGAAGATCATCCCATCCCGGTCCCATCACATCTCAGCTCAGGTTGCTGGGAGATGGCAGGTCTCGTGTCACACCCAGCTGGCTCTGAAAGCCACGGCAATGTCTACGTGCACCCCCACGACCCCCCACCCCAAGGCTGCCACTGGCTCTGGGGTATCTCAGACAGCATTTGTGTGTGGCTACGGGAGCGTTTCTATCTACCCTGGGTACTCATCCAGCCAGCAAATATCCTCTCTGCCTGAAGCAGCTTCTGTGCGTGCAGATACCAGCTAGACCTGCCAGAAGAAGGGGGGTGGGAAAAGAAGGGGGGGGGGGGAATTAAAAAAAAAAATTAAATAATTCCAAACTCAAACCCAAAGCCTTCCTCCGGCATTCATCATTTTAATTAGCGGAGCTGTGCCTTGAATCTCAATGGGAGATTACAGCAGAAAGAGAGCCGGGCGAAATAGCACAAGTGTCTCCTCTCACTTCAGAAGCGAACAGAACTGTCTGTGAAATTATTAGGAATATTATGTGTCCCATTTAGAGCTCCACACGCACGTCCTGGGGGCTCAACCTGGCACTGATCTAATGGCCGGGATAGTTTCGAGCCGGCAGCAGCGAGCGATGACCCAGCTGACATTTCCAAATCCATCCCCAGCCTCGGTCCTTCATCCCTTTTTTCCCCTCATCATCCATCCAGGTGTCCCCCAGCTGTCACTCCCTGTACCCCTGGCTCAGTAAATCGAAGGATGCTTCTTGCCCAGTCAACCCCTCGGCACCGCGTTGCCTGAACCATCACACACCGCCTATATAGATACATCCAGGGAAGAAATAAATATATATATAAAAAAATATAGATGCAGTAAGTCTTCCATGCCCCAAACGCCCTCAGGTAACCATAAAAATCATGAGTCTACATAAACACACAGCCCTTGTTCGTTGGCCTTGGACGGCGGTCGCCTGATTCTCTCTCAATAAGGGTTAAAAACTTCCTCTGGGAAGATAAAAAGCCCCGATTTCACATGGAATAAGGTCCAGGAGCTGGGGCTATACAGCCCTAAAGGTATTTGCGAGCCTCCCCTGAACGTGGGGCAACCCTAAGGGACCACTTCTGCTCACCAGGAGGAAGAGAGAAGGGAGAGGCAACCAAACCCTGCCCCCACCCCGAATAAAAATCGTCAACAAGCAAAAGAATCACCCCGATTCATCTACCTTAAAAGCCTCCTCCTCCCAATCTCATCCCTTGTGGTGCCAGGGTGGAGAAAAGCACCTCTCTGCCACCGTGACGGGGGGGTTTTAGAGCTCCTGCCCCTGTCACCAAGTGGAAGTCACCGGAGTAAAGAGCGTTTCAGGCGCAGGCTACAAACGTGGCCGCCAACCCTTCAAGCCTTCAGATAATCAAAGGTTAAAAAAAATATATATATATAAATAAATAGGTAAGGGAGGGTCAAGTAGAAACCAAAACCCCAGGTTTAAAAACCGGCAGTTTTTGAAGGAGTTAAAGCCCCTAATTCCATGCGTTTTCACACGTTCCCACAGCTTTTTGAGCACACACCTCCGGGGTGCTCCAACAGCTTCTCCTCTTTCCCTCTTCAACAGGCGATGGGCAAAGCCCCCTTCTCCATGAAAAAAAAAAAAAAAAAGCTCCAAACTTAGGGTGGAAATGCTAATCAGAGCTAGTTATGCTTATTAAAGCAATTCCCCATCAGCTGCTGCCACTGCAAAGAGGACATTAGAGGAAAGCCCACTTTCGGAGATGACTAGCGCAATTTGTAGATCGTTATCGCTCGGATAAAAATCAGATAACTTGAAAACAATTGGAAA
>BJBW01016343.1:2795-20101 GCA_004320125.1 Scolopax mira
GTCTCCCCGGAGCCTTCTCTTCTCCAGGCTGAACAAGCCCAGCTCTCTCAGCCTGTCCTCACAGAAGAGGTGCTCCATCCCTCTCATCATCTTTGTGCCCCTCCGCTGGACCCTTGCTAACAGGTCTGTGTCCTTCCTGTGTTGAGGACTCCAGAGCTGGACACAGTGCTCCAGGTCGGGTCTCTGAGCACAGAGCAGAGGGGTAGAATCACCTCCCATGACCTGCTGGCCATACTTCTCTTGGTTCAGCCCAGGATGGGGTTGTCTCTCTGGGCTGCCAGTGCACACTGCTGGCTCATGTTGAGCTTCTCATCCACCAACACCCCCAAGTCCTTCTCCTCAGGGCTGCTCTCCAGCCATTCTCCACCCAACCTGTATTTGTGTTATGTCCCAGGTGCAAGACCCTGCACTTGGCTTGGTTGAACTTCATGCGACGTGCTCAGGCCCACCTCTCCAACCTGTCCAGGTCCCTCTGGTTGGCATCCCTTCCCTCCGGTGTGTCAGCCACACCGCCCAGCTTGGTGTCGTTGGCAAACTTTTTTTCCATTGGAGGTTACTGTCAAGATTCAGGTGTTACGATGAGGTTGACAATCCTGTATCAATGTGTATTAAACCAAGACCTTGGTAGCGAATGCAATTGCTCCAAAGCCTGGAGATCTTGGGTGCCTTTGCAAATAAATGCAGAACTGTGTCCTGGATTCTTGAACGTGCTCTGAACTTCCTTGTAGGTGGCTGAGGTTGGCTACTGGAGCGGCGTATGACTTGACAATGCCATATTTTATCTGGTGGGGTTCCCACAAGGCCAGGGCTTGGTAGCTGCGAGTTATTTGCTGCTAATTTTGGAGCCTGGTGTGGTACGTGAGGTGACTTGACTCAACATGAAACGTTTTCCACGCGCCAACTTGGGCGTGAGGTTTTTATGGTTTGGCCACAGATCACAAATGCAAGTTTGTGACTTACTTTCCTCATTAATCACCCAAGTCAATTTTCCATTTGGTTGGGTTTGCTGTTAGTTCAGTGATATACAGCTGTAGCAAACAAAAGAAGTTGTCAGTCTGCTCTTTTTTAAGGGGGAAAAAGCCCAATTTTAGATGCACTGGAGGTTGCCCTTTCATCTTGCTGGAGGGGGACCCCTCAAGGTAGTCTTCTCCAGTTCCTTTGGACCAGAATTTGCCCTTTCCAGCACTAGAGAGAAATAAACTTTCACCGTTAGTACCCTGTATTCCTTAATATCGGGGAAAAGAGCGAGGCATTAGTGCTAATGAAATAAATATTTGACAAAAACGCTGCATCTGTTAAACATCGAAGGGGGAGGAAAGCAAAAAAAAAAAAGAAGAGTTTGCTTAGCTTTTTTTTTTTGGGGAAAGAAGGAAACAATGAACTGTCTTGAGGCGGGCAAACGGTGCCTGTCCCTAACGATGATTAGGTAGGTAAAGGATGGGTAGGTGTGGGGAAGCTTCAGGCAGATGACTGTAGATGCCAGACAAGCTCAGGTTGATTTTCATGCCTGCCTTACCCCAAATCCCAAATCAAATCACAGATCTGTCTTGTCCACCCGTTGCCATCATCGCCCAGTTTCGATGGTTCCACGTGGTCATACTAAACCGGTTGGACGTTAAGACCTTTGCGAAATTGCTCCTTCTTTTTCCCCCCAGTGATTTTAAAATATGAAAGCCATCAGGAGGGTTGAATCTGATTTACCAGAAGGGAAAAAAAAAAAAAAATTCACAAATGTGTTTTGAGTATTGAACTGCCGTTGACATCTAAAGTCCCAACCATGCTGTTTTCCTCCACACTCCAGCAATCAGGACATCCAGCAAACCCATAAAAAACCAAACTAATAGCATGAATATTCAGTGACCTAGAATACTAATTATTGTCATGAATATTAATGTGATCGGACTTGCTTTTTCCTCTTCTCTTTCTCCGGCTCTTTTTTTTTTCTTTTTTTTTTTTTTTTCCTTTTTTTTTTTTTTTTCTCTCCACTCAGCCGGCTCTAAAGATGGACCATAATGAGAGCATTTAAGAGAGAGAGCGCTCTCCTCCGTGACAGGGACCGGGGTAATAAGGAGAGCTTGATTAACGTGGTGCACTTGGGGGAGAGATGAGAAGATTCACGTGGGCCTGTTGTGGGGGAGGCAATGAGGCACCGGCGGCTGTGTTGCTGCTCCCTCAGATTAATGAGGCCTAAGAGTGCATTAGGAACAGTGACAAAGGTTTGATCTAATGGGCTCAGTCATTTTTCCTTTGAGTGACAGACGCACAGAAGTAATTGGCTGTGCAGAATGGCAGCTCATTGGCAGTACTTAAGGATACATTATCCCCGTTGTGTGGCCCGCAGAGGCTGTTTATCAAAACTGCTCACACTGCAGACATGCATTCACTTAGCTGCTGTTACAGTGGCAATAGCTATTAAAAAAAAAAAAAAAAAAAAAGGGAAAAAAAAAAAAAGTCATCTCGCATTCGTTAGCTATTGTCTCTTTTTCAAAAATAAAGTTTCTTTGTTCCGTTTTCTTAAGAGCCTGGAGGATGTTTGGATGCTGGCAGTCATCCTTTTCCCCCGTCCTGAAGAGGCTGTGGTTGCAGCTGGTGGGGTTTGGGGAGGTTTGTAGGCTCCTGGAACGCTCCCAAAGTGAGTTCAGTTAATCTTCCCGGGTTCCGTACGGATGCGGCGCCCAGGTAAGACACAAACACACACCCCCCAAACCCCCCCTTTTCCAATCCCATGATTAATAACTCCCAGTGCCAGTCGAAGGGATTAGGAAGCATTTTCTACCCATTCCCTCAGGCCCCTACCCATGCATTACTCGTCGTGTGAGCAAAAAACCATAGAATTACTTCATTTTGTGCTGTTATTTTTTTGCAAAGCTAAATTCATAATTGTTAACGGGATTCACAGCCACCAACAATACAAAGTAGAGCATTTGCCAGTGTAAAATGGTCACCTCTGGGTCTTAATGATTGAGTGCTTTAACAAGGAGGTAATCTCCTTGTTAATCAGGACTTGGCCAGAAAGTGAAGGATACCCTGTTTATTGGTGTGATTTGTTAAAACTACTAGAAAAATAAATAATCTGCCTACTGGGAAAGGAAAGCATGCTTTGATCCCAGCAGAGTAAATAGTCTGGGATCTTGAGCAGAAGCCCTTGGTGAAGATTTTGGGTTTAGCTTTCGTTTAGAAGAGATGTCTCCTCTGATGATTTTCCTTCACCCTTGCTGTGTTGGTTTGGCAGGCTTTGAGAAGAAAAACTTTTCTCATTGCTCTCCCAGCACCATCTCCTTCACCACCAGGGTATTTCTTGGCATTGCCTTGGTTTGTTCCTTGTTATTGACCCTTCTCAGTTCCTGCACCACTACTCAAGCCTGGTTCTCAGAGCCCTGCCAGGCTGCGAGAGGATGGTCTTCTTCTATTAATTGCTGATTATCTTTAGGAAATTTATTCAGATAATAAATGCTTCTGAAGAATATAATAAAAAAAAATAAGCTAAACCCAAAGCAGGTCATCTGCTGCAGTATTGAAAGAGAGTTTCAATGCTGAAACCAGTGTGGTTTGGAAAGGTACTGTTGTCTCATTCTTTCTAGTTCTATGTCCAAGTAACCCCAAGTTATTTAGGTCCCTGATAAGACCAAGGCAGAAATTTATGTGCTTTTTGCACACTGCTGTCAGATCAAAACAGACTCCATAGCAATACTTGAGTAGGGGTTTTCTCCCATTAATAAAACCACTCAAGAACTTGGTTATGGAAGTTGGAGCTCTCCAGTCTTGGTCCCCCAGATGATGTTCCTAAGAACATGGGCAGGCAGCAAGTGCCCTGGGACCTGGGCAGTGCCTTCCCTTCCCATGCAGAATTTACTCATCAGGAGAGGCTGTAAGTAGCAGTTTTCCCAGATTTCAGTGCAGGTTGTGGTCTCCCGAGTTGTCAAGGGACGGAGGATGCATCTGTCAAAGATGGATGCTGGGGTCCAGAAAAGCCATTCCCAAATTTTCCACAGCCAAAGCAGGCGTTACCCCAGCATTCATATTCACAAAGCAGAAGGCAGAAAGTGTCACTGCTTGGATGGATGGTTGGCCACTTCTTAGGAAAGTTTCATCCATTGGGAAGATTCCTTCCCAACTCAGGGAATTAATTCATAAACGTAATGCAGAATTGAAGGACGGGGAAGGGAATGCTTTTCATCATCTTGCAGGTGGCAGAGGAGCCTTTCTTACTGTCTTTTTGTCCCCTAATGCCTGAAGAAGCTCCAGGGAAAAGTGTTGGGTATGGGTTTTGATCGGGCAACCAAGAGCCAATCTCATCTATTTGACAGTGCCTTTTACTGAATTAGAGGGCATTTCAAGAATAGACAGTATTCCTGCAACATAAATTGACCCAACATGATTTGAAACAATTAACCCTCTGATATCAAGAGTCAGGATTTCCTGACCCACAACTCTAATGCATTTTTCATTAGTTCTAACAGCTGGTGAGCGCAGCCCTCCGGCCTTAAGAGGTTTATTTCTTTTTTTTTTTTTTTTTTTGGAAGTGAAACTTGTCATGAACACGAAGAGCCTAGCACAAATAAAACATGGCCATGGTGAAAGCCTAGCAGTAGGCTGTAGTTCATCTGATTCGATCTTTCTCTGCTTGTGTGCAGCCTCTCTCTGCGGGTGTCATAGGCTGCTGCTTCATGGAAAAATATAGTTCTGCTTCACGACTCTTGCAATGTCTGCTTGTCTCATAAATTCAAGAGCAGATTAGTTGTACTCCTGAATATAAAACTTCTCGTAACTGATTTGTTTGGGAGAAGTCACAGATGTCTCTGCAGCAGGAAATGGAGACCACCTCTGTGTATTTAAGTCGCTCGTATCTCACTTTTTAGGGTATAATTGTGAATTATATTCATTCTGCGTTTGTAATTAATGGGTAGCATCGCTGGTAAAGGCTTAGGTTCAAGTGATGTGTTTGATAAAATAACCTGTCCCTCCCAGTGGTGATTCAATATATTGTTTTTGTTAAGTTAAAATAAAGCAAAAAAAGAATTGCTAAAATGCTGTCCAGCCTACTGTTCTGTTACAAGGGTAACATGACAAAAGCCCTGAATAGTTTATTTTTGTGGTTGGACACTTTGCTGCATGCATCTAAGATAACGTTTATGTTGCACTTTATTTGTATATTTTATTAAAACTCGTGTAATGCCCAAATTCTTTCTCTTTTTTGGTTTTACTGACTCAATGCACACTTAGCATCTCATACGGCCCTGTGTCTATGAATCTCTGTTATTTTCATAATGTTTCTAAGTGTCTGACGTTGCATTTATGGTCTGTTGTTTTGTAAATCTGAAGCAAATGTGTGTGAAGAGAGTCCCTCTACGGGTAGGAGATGGAGACCCATTTCTGTCCCCAGTGGGTCTGGTTCTGTCAGCTCTTAACACACAGCCAGGCATGGTCTCCTCTGCTTAATTCCTCTTATTCCAGGTCTCTTGTCTTTACTTGCTCTTTGCTGTTGGTGGCTATTTACCCTGAATAGATGGAGATATAAATTGGACTTTGTGGGGAGCACACGCTCACTTTTGCTCAAAGGCTCTTCTGCCAAGCATTGGCCAAACCTGGAAATTATCTTGAGTCTTAATTTGGATGGGTTTTGTAGAGCTTAATTGTTTGAACGTTTTGTAAGTGCGATCATAACGGGGTATTTTATAATATCAGAAAAGATAGTTTTAATAAAGCTGTCTAGAGCTAGAAAGAGGAACTCTTCCTTTGATGCTTCTTTGGTAGATGAAAACATTTTTGTTCAATAGGAGACCAGCATCTTTTTTCCCTCATTTGAGACCAGTTCTGGCAACATACTGATATTCATTCAAATATAAATGCCATATTCACTTTGAAATGCAAATTGTTTAAAGAAAAATAGCATATGGTAGAGGTAAGTACCTTTTCAAATCAGCTCCCACACTTTAGGGATGTGAGTACAGCTAAAATTATTCTTTGGAAAGAATCTGGAGCCTTTGACACATTGAAGCTTGAACTAATCAAGGCTTCCCAGTAAGCACATACACATATCCATATCAAGGAAACAGTGCTGAGAATACATGGATTAGCATAGTAATTTAACTGCCCCCTGCTAATCAACTTAAGCAACCAGCTGATGCATATAGGATGTATTTGAAGAGGCACTCTTTCACAGCTCCAGAATGGGCCAGGTAGTTGACCATGGATTTCATGTAAATGTTGAGATATAGATGGATCTGTCTACGTATAGATACATACACATATCTGTGTGTATACATACCTGTGCAGAACGGGGGAGACAACAGATGCATCAAGGCATTGCTTGTAAAAACTTGACGTAAAGGCTTTATATACCTAACCCAAAATGCAGGGCTTACTTTTCCAAGAGTACCTCCTCTTTTTAACCATCTCTTGGTTGTCTGCAAAAAGCTGAGGTGATTTCTGCTGTTGAAGCTTTATGCTTCAGCAAAAATAAAGGAGAGTTGCTTTGTGGAGGTCCAGATTGGGGTTTGCTTGTTATATATATATTATAGATGGGGAAAAGCTACATATAGCTATATATTATAGATGGTGAAAAAAATGTAGGACTGGTTTTTAGAAGCTTTGTGCAGGACACAAAGTGTGCAAGGACATCAGCTGACTTCCAGTAGCCTTTGTTTTGCTGTGGCAGCATTAGTGCCTACTGGGGTGGTGGAATACATTTCCTGGGCATGCTGCAATTAGACCAAGAAGTGGAAAAAATAGCAATGGGTTGGGAAATAACGATTTTTAAATAAGGTTGTAAGTAACAAGTTTGTGGTAGAGTGGGACACATTCAGGAGGGGGAGAGGAAAGGGCACACACTGTTTGCCATAGTCCAGCCCTTTTGATACCTACCCATGAGTTCTGGCTTCCACAGTATGATATATCATATAAACCTTACAGCATGTAAAGAAAATGGAATTTAACCTCGAATAAATGTTATCACAAGGGTTACAGGTAGGAGAGTTATCAGCCTATGGCAGTAGAAAAGACAGAGGTGAGCTGGGTTGCATCATTCATCACTAAAGTATTACATGGTGGGACTTGGCACCTGTTTGTTGCTAGCAGCCCGTGCCTTGCAGAAATGTGAAGGGAAAGAAAGAAAAAATCCTATTTGATTTGCAGAATAAGCCAGAATTGTTTCCAAAGCCATTTTCCGCTAATAATCTTAGGATGTCCCCAAAGATGTTACAGCACAAGCAAAGCAAAACAAAGGATTTGGATTAATCTCCTGTTTACTTGTCATCTCTAAATTTGGTTTGATAAGCTCATTTTTGAAGTAAAAGGCTAATAAACAAAATCAGAAACAAGACCAGACAAAAACTGGGTAACTTTTCTGTGAGTTCTTTTTAAACCAGTAAAAATTTCAAGGACCTCTGGGTATCTCTTATCCTGTGACTGCAGCTCATAATGCTGTCAAAGGAACTGTGGCCATTTTGCTGCTTAAGATGTATCAAAGTGCAAATTGTCAAAAATATTTTGACTCAAAGAGGAATACAGAGTAACTTCCGAGCTCTGAAAGGTTGTCTTGTTTTCCTTTGGGGTGAAAGAAAAAAGAAAAAGCCTGTTTTATTCAGAGATCCCTGGAACTGTTGGTTGAAAGGGACCTCTGGAGATCATCTGCGCCATCCTTCTGCTTGAAGAAGCAGGACTGTCACCAGGGTTGGGTAGGTTCTTCATAAGTGTCCTTCCCGTAGCTGTCAGCAGCTGTTGAATCAGGAGTTATCCTCTTGTTCACCAGACTAAACCAGCCCAGCTCCCTCAGCCCTCACAGCCCGTGTGTATATCAGACCTTTGGCAGTTCTTTGCTGGCTCTCTCTCCTGAGAGTCCTCCTGAAGGAGGGGACCCAGAACTGAGTACAGTGTTTCAGATGCCCATCCTGTTGTGCTGGGCTTGTGGTTTGAATTGAGTACAAACATTCTGGCATCCCTTGTTGATGTTTGAGTTCTTCACAGCAGGGCTGTTACTCAACTAACTGGTTTCTAGAGTCCATTCAGTCTCAAGCTCTATCATTCCTGTCAGCCACTCCCTTTAATTTGGTGTATCATTAAAATAATTAGTTAATGTTCATAGTTTTTCTGGATTTGAGGATCAGCGGCATCACAGAAATTCATTTGGAAGGAGGTATTTCTTAGGAGACCTCAAAATATTTACTGCCACATAGTCTTTCCATTTTCTATTGTGACTTTATGGTACCGAGCTATAATTTAATCCTTTGCTTTGTAACTGTAGGCCTGACTTCTTTGCTGAATGTTTCTTTGGAAAATGTCTTTAGAAGGTACTAAACCACCGGAACTAGCAAACTGCCCTCAGCTGATGGGGTCAAGCACACAAGAGGAAAGGACCAGGTGTTTGAGGCATACTTTGGGGTTTTTTTTAAGGTTTGGTAGATGATTCTGTGTGGAATCCTTTTGGACAAAAGGGTTGCCCAGGGAAGGTGACTAGAGAGGAATTATGTGCCAGTAGCTAAAGCACTGCGTTGGAAGATCCCAAGGTGGTTCCAAAATCCCCTTTAGACTTTGCACAATTGCACACATTAGTTTGTCTTTATGTATTTCGTGTCTACTTTGTCGAGATTGCCAAACAGAAGTTCTTGAGACTGAGTAAGTGCATTCCAGGCTCAGGTGGACAGATATCGTAGTGATGGATCTGTGTTAAGGACTAAAGATGAGATTTAGTCTTGGGAAAGGGGAGGAGAGAAAGGAACAATTATGCCAACTCTAATAAACACAAAGTAGTTCACTAAGCTCTGCTGTCTTCCCAAAGGCTGCTCTGGGAAAAGACATAATGATAGAACTGGGAGTCAGGAGATGTGGGTTTTATTTTCAAGTCTGCCACAATCTTCCTTTGTGGCCCTGGGTCATTTAACCTCTGAAAAATGGGGAAAATGATAGCAGATAATTAACAACCTCACAGGAGCATTGAAAATTAATTCATTAATTTTTCTGAACTCATCAGTAGAAGGTGCAATAGAAATGCAAAGTGTTAGGGTATTTTATAAAATTGTGTCTGTTTCTTTCCCATTACATGTGTTTTTATAAAGAGTGTCCTTAAATCCACAGAAGACCTGTGGGGTGCCCTTTGAAAGCCTGTCAGGAGGAATGAAGTAAAATATTTGTATCTTTGTAATATGCAAGTCCTGTGCTGGGTTTGGAGTAAAATGTGCTCAGAAACCAAAAGTATAGAGCACCCTTTGGTTTGTATCAAGTTGTGAGTAAGACCGTGAAAAAACTGAATTTCTGGAAAGGGCATTAATTGTTTTGACTCTAAAATTTATTCAACCAGATCATGCTTTTCCTGTTTTGTGGTGAGAAACCTGTCCCTATTGCTCCCCCTCACACACACCTCCCAGCCTTTTATTGTCCTAGACCTTAATGATCATGAAAATATTAAAATTCTTTCTAGTGCTTATTGGGTAAAGGCTACATTCTTTGTATCTCAGCTTTTGTGTTGTAGTCCTTCAGTGAGGGTTGTGAAGCGTGTGTTCCTGTGGGATGAGACACAGGAATGATATTTGCAGTCAACGGAACAAGCCTCGAGCGCGTGCTTTGTGTCACGGTGTTGTTTTAAGGTTAAAAAACTAGTCATTTTTTGCTTGGTCTGACAATGCTGGTGGTTATTTGCTTCCCTATCACTGTGTACTTGGCTTCGCTTCAGGGACGTACTAATGTGAAATATTATTTAGAGGTAGATTGTCTTGAACTCTTTAAGTTGGCTTAGTTGTCTCGTTTTGGTTGCTTGTGTAAACAGTGGTTTTCAGGAATAAATTTGTTTTCTGTGCACAGTCTGTCTTTTGTGTTCTACCTGTAACCAGCGGAGAACCTTTACAAAACGTGACTGGTTGGCAAGGTTGTAGAAGATAGAGTTTTCCAGAAGGTGAATGAACAGAATGAGCTGAAATTTTGACATTTTAGGCTGTCAGAAGTTCATAGCTGAGCTTGAGTGGGCTACTGAAATATTGGGTGCCCCAAACCAGTCACAGGACTGCTGTCTTCAGAGTCTCAGGGAGGGCTGCCATGTTTTTGGTGTTGGTCGAGTAACTTCATTTTCTGCCCTGTAAAGATGCACCCATCCACCTTCATGCCAATCAACTTTTTCTCCTCTATTGACACAATTTGTTTTCCATTTATGTCTAGGGAACGTGTCTACTAGCACATCTGTGTCTCAGATGGCAAGTGGGATCAGTCTAGTCTCCTTCAACAGTCGTCCGGATGGTATGCATCAGCGCTCTTACTCGGTCTCCAGTGCAGATCAGTGGAGTGAGGCAACAGTCATTGCAAACTCTGGCATTAGCAGTGGTAAGAAAACCTGGAGCTGGGAGGGGTTATAACTGCTTTGGGGTGAAGGGGGAGTTCGGTGGTTTGCTTTTTTAAAAAAGAGAAGGTTGAAAAAAAAAAAGACTTGATGTTCACTCCGTGGGAGGCCAAACTTCCATCATCTAAGAGAAAACAGACAAATTAGATAAAAGAGAACAGGTCAATACAGTCCTTTTCCAGCAGGAAGAGCTAACGTAATTATAATACTGCTTAATTTTAGTTTCAGGTATGTAAGGTAGGTTGTTGGCTTGTTAGTCTTGTTTCCTTATTCTGCGTGGTAGGTATTAGTGGTAAATTATCCTTCACACCTTTTCATGAGCATGTCCTTTCTCGGCTGTGACTCTGCTTTCCTGTCTTCACTACTGGCAGGGCTGTGGTGTGTTCTCTGTGGTGTGTTTAACAGTCTTAAAAGGAGCAAACACCATTCCAGATGATGTTTTGCAACGATCAGGTTGTAACAGTCAAACAGGGGTTGTTGTTTTTAATGGCCATGCATGGTATTTGGTAACAAAGTGGTGTATCTGCCCTCAACAGAGTGCCCGGTCACCTCTCGTGACCAGCAGCTCGAGAGAGGTCATCCTCCCCCTCTGCTCTGCCCTGGGGAGGCCCCATCTAGAGCACTGGGTCCAGTTCTGGGCTCCCCAGTTCAAGAAAGACTGGGAACTGCTGGAGAGGGTCCAGCAGAGGGCTACAAAGATGATGAGAGGCCTGGAGCATCTCCCTTACGAGGAGAGGCTGAGGGACTTGGGTGGTTTTAGTCTGGAGAAGAGAAGGCTGAGGGGGGATCTGATCAATGCTTATAAATATTTAAAGGGAGGGTGTCAAGAGGATGGGGCTGGTCTTTTTTCAGTGATGCCCAGGGACAAGACAAGAGGAAATGGGCATAAACTCAAATAGAAGAAGTTCTACCTAAACATGAGGAGGAAGTTCTTTCCTGTGAGGGTGGCAGAGCCCTGGCAGAGTGGAGTCTCCTTCTCCTTGGGGACATTCCAACCCTACCTGTTCATGTTCCTGTGGGACCTGCTTTGGCAGGGGGTTGGACTAGATGATCTCCAGAGGTTCCTTCCAACCCCATGGGATTCTCTGATTCTGGGAAGGACAGAGATGCAATGCTCTTCACCTGTAGCTGACTTTAGGCAAATGAAAGCATCCTTGGAGCAGCTGTAGTGGGTGGGCTGGTAATTGGGTGTTTCTGTCATGGTGTGCTGCAGAGATGGTTCATACCAGTGAAAAACATGTGTCCGGGAGCATGGGGTTTAATGGGCTGTTGGAGAAAGCATGGAAAGTTCATCCAACAGAGGGGAGAAGGAGACAAGTGTATGAAAGAGAAGAAAAAACTGAGAAGAAAGTGAGAATGTGGATAAGGGGGAGAAATTAGAATAGGTCAGGAGAAGGGGGGAGGACAGGTGTTTCGGATGGCTATCCCTAAAATAGGGAGAATTCTAGGAGTATGAGAACTATTTCACATGTCCCACATATATATATGTCTCTCTGTATTTACATATATATTTAGGTATCTGTATAAACTTTGAATTGCCTATAGCCCTGCTACTGTCTCTGGGTTTTTAAGAAGCTTTGGACAGTATTTTCAGTGTCACCTTAGGAGAACAGAGAGTTTAAAATCCAGTCAGCTTGGCTCTGAGTGGCATTAATTCTCAGGTTTGTAGTTCTTGAAGCACATATAGTTCTGGGGCTCTGAACTTGTGGGTAGCACCTTCAGGAGTGTGATATTTGCATCAAATGGTACATTTCCTCTCTCTTTTTCGCTGAGCTGCTTCGTCATTTTAATTCACTTCAATTCTACTTCCTTTTACAAACGTTGTATCAAAGTTGTGTCTTTTGGCGCCCTTCTTTTATGCTGTAGCTCTTGTTTGCACTAGAAGGAAGGCAGGTAAAAACTCAAAATGTCATCTCTGGACCTTGGCACCTGGCATACCTATGGACAGGTGAGCAGATGCCATCCCCTTGAGTCTTAGTGCTGGGTGTGACAGCTGAGGCTGCAGTACAGGATCATCTTCTCAATGCAGAATTCAAGAGTTCCTAAAAGGAGCAAGTAATTAATATGTAGAAAAGTGGAAATCATAGAATCATATGGGGTCGAAAGGAGATCATCTAGTCAACCCCCCCGCTGGAGCAGGTCTACCTACCCAAACCCTACCATGTGCAGGCGGGTTTGGAATGTCTCCAGAGAAGGAGACTCCACCACCTCCCTCAGCAGCCTGTTCCAGTGCTCTGCAGCTCTCACAGTAAAGAAGTTCCTCCTCACGTTGAGGTGGAACTTCTTCTATTCAAGTTTGTGCCCATTTCCTCTTCTGTCCCTGAGCACCACTGAAAAAAGACCGGCCCCAAACTCCTGACACCCTCCCTTGAAGTATTTATAAGTGTTGATCAGATCCCCCCCCAAGATTAAAAAGACCCAAGTCCCTCAGCCTTTCTTCATAGGAGAGATGCTGCAGGCCCCTCATCATCTTTGTAGCCCTCTGCTGGACCCTCTCCAACTGTTCCCTGTCCTTCTTGAACTGGGGAGCCTAGAGCTGGACCCAGTGCTCCAGATGGAGCCTCCCCAGGGCAGAGCAGAGGGGAAGGATGACCTCTCTTGACCTGCTAGCCATGCTCTTCTTGATGCCCCCCAGGATGCCATTGGCCTTCTTGGCCACAAGGGCACATTGCTGGCTCATGGTCATCCTATTGTCCACCAGGACTCTGAGGTCTTTCTCCTCAAGAGACTTTCATGAGGTTCCTCTCTGCCCATCTCTCCAGCCTGTCCAGGTCTCACCAGATGACGGCACAGCCTAAACTCCTAATCTAACCTAAACTCCTGCCTCCTCCCTTCCCTTTTCCTTGCTGTTTCTGCTTTTGAGATGTTTGTTGGACTTGTCTTTTGCTCCTGATGCTGCATTTCAGCTAGTCTCAAATTCCTGTGAAGGAAACTTTTTCTCCTACGTGAGCTCTGGTACTCCCATGTCTGTGCAGCACCTTTTCCTGTCTTGATGTTCATACGTGGTTACTTCTGGATCAAAAGAGACATTTGCTAGAATTATCTAGGAAATATATATTCAAAAAACGCACGTCACTGGTGGGTACTTGTGAATAAGCCTGACTTGAATAATTTCTTGCAGAGATTGTAATTTATTTCTTTAAAAAAAAAAGAAAAGAAAAGTTGCTTTTTTAAAAAATATTTGGGGAAAATTGGACCAACAGTGAGTTTTAGGCAATTAAGGGTCCACAGAAACAGAAGTCTAGCGATAAAACTGCTACAAAGCTTCAAGAATAATTCATTGCTGTCAGTGTATCATCTTTCGATAAGCTCATAGATGTGTCCTTTATGTTGGCAAGTTGACGCATGAAAAACTCCCTTTAATTTCAGGGGTTTTTTCCTCCACTAAAAGATTTTTGAATTTTAGTCATAAAAAGATAATACTGTGAGAGCAGCAGGTACGGCGAGAAGCTAAGCATCTTTTGGAATTCAAATGCCAATGTACTGGAGAATGTGCCTGGTTATTGTCACATGGTTTTATTGTAGACAAAATAACATATTGGGATTCAATTTTTCTCTGCACCTTTTTTTTTTTTTTTTTCACATTAAATTAATACTTTGTGTGGCTCTGGAGAACTTTTCAAAGTCTTCCAAACCAGACCTTTGGTTTCCTGGGGCTTCTGTCTTTCAAGCAGCTGTGAACATCTCCTAATTAGATAAATTACTTTGTAGTGGGCAGAGCCACAAAACAGGAGGTGCTGGTTAAATTAAAGGGGAAAAATAGAAAAATCCATTCTCTGAAATGGAATGCCCCACTGCTTTATGACTATTACTGTTGTAAGGTTTTACATTTAAGTACCTGAGGTTTAAAATTAAATGTCTAATATAATTTGGCAGTGGTAACATGAAGCCTGTGGCTGCCCTCGGAGAAAATCTAGACAGCTTAGTTCAGTGTTTCAAATTGCTGTCTGCTTGATAGTGAGCACATCGTGCAAGTGGCTCACTATTTAGCTAAATACCGCCTGCTGTTCAGCATAATTTTAAATGCAATAACATATTTGCCTTAAAAACTCAGAAATTTAAAAAGGCTGTTCCAGCAGCACATGAAAAATTAATTCTTTTTACTTTTTTTTTTTTTCCCTTAGTCTTGTAAGTCCTGACAGAAGTAATTTTTGCAGCAAGAGGGAATAAAAACTGAGGGCAGTAAATCCCTGTCCACAAACCTCTTGTGTAGATTCTTTATGGACCCAGAATTGATCTACATGTCAGATCCTGATGTAGTTTGAACTGTTTGTCACCCTAATGGTGGTAGAGAAAGAATGAACATCAACTTATAATCCTCCATGAAAGAAATTGGTGTTTGAAGTCAATGAAGGAGCAGCTTAGCTTTATTGATAGATTTAGAACAATTAGTGCTGCTGCAGCTATTGGCCAAGAGGGTTTCCTGGATTGCATTGGAAGCCTGCAATTTTTTTTTCTTTGATAAATCTTTGCCTTGATGGATTATTTATTTTTTTTTCCCCACGCAGACTTATCTATAGTTGCTCAGTGCTGAGGAATAAGAGGGTTGTGTGGTCTCAGGGGAACCATTTGTAACCTCTTCAGGTGTTAGTTGGGTTCAAGAACATGAATCTGCGTGGTTTCTCCTCTGCAGATTCACTTCTTATTTTATGCCATACATTCTTTCTCTTTTGCAAATTTTCCTAGCTATGAAAAGCAGGACTGTTACGAGGAATTGAGGAAAAGCTGGCCAGGAGTACCTTGTGGTGAGGCATCTCGAACTTGAGTACAAAATGCAGTTATTTCTGATGGAAAACAGATTAATATTAACTACTGGTGTTGCTGCCATTAATAAGAGATGGCACTGTCTGTTCTACACTCTTCACAAGTTGTACCTCTCTAAAGGATTTGAGAAACATACCCTCAAACTTAGCATCAGAGCTTTTTTCTTTTCTTTTTTAATGGAAGAAACCACAGCCAGCTGTATTATATTGCAAAAATTAGGTTCATGAGGCTTAGCTCGTAGAAGACTGAGGATGCTATTTCCTGCCTGGGGATGAAGAAGTAGCTTGTCCATTCTCTTTTTAAATGTCATGTTTTATAGTTTGGCTTCTAAGACTGTGTCCTGAGAATATCAGGGGGAAGAATTTCTTTCTTAAAGTTATAAAATTAAGCTCTTCTGAAACACTGCTGCAAACAGTAGTTTGCATGGGACAGGGATTTCTTTCCTCTGGACTTGTAAATTGTCATTTGAATTCTAGCATGATATAAAATTCTGCAGTAAATCAAATATCTGTTTAAATATCAGCCACTTAGGCTTTATCACTGTACAATTGCTTGTACGGGCCATTTGATCTTGGCTGTAATTTATGTAAGTTGTAATACCTGGTGTCTTTTGAGTTTCTAACAGTTTGGTGTTAGGGTTTATTAATGTGAAATTGAGTTCTCACTGTGCCATGGAGTATGAGAGGTCATTGGAGTGTTTATAGTAATGCAGACCTTACAGCTTGCCTTCCTTTTCTCATCGTAAGCACTTGGAATGATTAAATGATGGAGACTTGTGCTATACATTGAAAAAGAAAATGGTTTAACCTGTATGGACAGGCTTAACACTTTAATTTCAAAGGTGGACCAGAAAACGTCATTTAGAGTTGTTCGAATTCAATAGGCAAGTTCTTGCATAGGATTGTCATTTTATCATTCCAAATAGATTTATAGTTTCAGAATTATTTGTGTCAAGTGTATATAGATGGTTTAAGTTGGAAGAGCTTTTCCTCCTTTTTAAAGAAGGAAGTAATTACTGAAAATCAAATATGAAGTAATTTTCTTCTTTTTCTCTAGCTACTCTAGAGCTACCCTGGGGTTTCCTGCAGTTGCTAATATTTAATATTGTCAAATTTGCCACGTGTAAGACAGTATACGTGCAAGTAGTTCACATTGTCTTTAAGAATAGAAAGAAAAAGGGAATAGTTGTGTAAATTTTACAGCCTTTTGTTACCAACAGACAAGTTGTTTCTGGCAAATACTTCCAGAGGGCAACTTTGTCAGGGTAAACCCTGGTAATGGCTGTGCTTTCTGAACAGCCGAGCATACCTTGAGGGAACTTGAGTACCACTTTTTAGCAAATCTCTGAAAAATGATCCCCTTTCAGCATGAGGTTGCACGCACAAAAAATTCCAGTCTTAAAATTTAGTAGGCATTTTTAAGGAGCTCCTAGTTGGAAGTATGCCAGACAACCAGAAATACATAAAAATCATCACAATGTCCTAGGAAGTTGGACTCCCACCAAGGTATAGGTATCTCCTATACCTTTACTCAGTCAAAAAAGAAAATTAGGGAATAAGTATTTTCCCAGAATTGCTGTAGCACTTTCCTTGTGGCTAATGCTACGTGTCAAGAACTGCCATGCAGGACTTCACATTTCGGATCAATTTTAATTTATACAGGGGGAAATGCAGTTTTGCAACCTGCCTCCCCAAAATAACATCAGGCTTGCAGGGCAGAGCGGTCGCTGTGTGTTGGATGACAAGTTCCTTATCATAACAAATTGGTCTTGAACTTCATCCTTGGTTTCAAAGCAGCTTATGGGTTGCTGCTCCTCTTTCTTGAGAAAAAGGACAGGAATATTGTTACCACGTTTTAATAATTAGTGGAATTTGCCAAATTGCCCAAGCAATCTGCCAGCACCACCTTATTCAGACTATAATTTCAGCAGTTTTCACTTGTGCAAATTTCATTATCTCCTTCTGAATCCTAACCATAAAATATGTGAGGTTGAGACAAGACATTTGCAGCTAGATGTTTTTCTATTTTTCTTATAGTTGTGTCACTCATCATTTTTTCCTTGCAGCATGATGAAAAGGAGAATACTAAAGACAGCCTGAAATAAAAAAATATGACCCTAGAAGTGGTGTGTTTCATGAGGATGTCAAGAGGATGGGGCTGGTCTTTTTTCAGTGGTGCCCAGGGACAGGGCAAGAGGAAATGGGCACAAACATGAGTA
>BJBW01016343.1:25857-43503 GCA_004320125.1 Scolopax mira
AAAGAAGTTCCTCCTCATGTTGAGATGGAACTTCTTCTATTTGAGTTTGTGCCCATTTCCTCTTGTCCTGTCCCTGGGCACCACTGAAAAAAGACCGGTCCCATCCTCTTGACACCCTTCCTTTAAATATTTATAAACATTAATAAGTCCTCACTTGTGATGCTCATCACCTAACTTACAACGCCAGGAGGGTCACTTTGGAATAGACAGTAAATTCCTTCTGTGATACAAGGAGCTTTCTTCATAAGAAGATGGCTCTGAAAAGGAGTTAACAGGATAGGATTCCTTCTGTCCTTGCTAGCAATACTTAGATTTCTGGAGAGCAGGATTGTGTTTTGCTAGTGCTGTAACATGTTGATCCTTAGGAGGGAAAATTTAGGGAGCAATGTACTCTAGTTGGGTGGGGTTTTTTTTAAATGCTCTATTGCATTTTTTCCTCCCTTGTCAAGAGGGAAGCTTTGTTTTTCCTTATTTAATTGAAATTGCTAATAGAGGAAAAGGAGGCAGTAACTCGGGCATTCAGTGGGGCTTTCTCTACATGACAGGACAGCTTTGTGATTTACAGGCTCTAGGCACAAGGCTGGAAAAATGGTAGGAGCCGTGGAAAGAGAATCCTCCTGAGGCTCTTTCATCTCCATCCCCCAGTTCTGCTCAGAGCTTCCTTTTAATTTCTCTCAGTGCAGCAGGTTAATTTAAGCCCTCGATCGCTTCAGTGTCCAAGCTGAATTCAGCTACACGATGACCGGATATGCCCAATTCCTCCCACACGAGCTCTGTGTATTTTAAAAGTATTTGCCTTTTTTTTTTGGTTTGGTTTGGGGTTTTTTTGTTTTCTGTAGGCTGTAATCTCACGCTACCCCTTCTCCCCGTCTCGCCGGTGTTTATTACCATCCTCAGACTGCAGTTTTGACAGGATTTTAATGTCAGTCCTGTACGTCCACGCCGGGCTCCAGCCTTCTGCAGTCATTGTGCAACTGCAGCATCCCTTTAACTTCGGTTTGAGGCAGAGGAGGAATATAAAGAACTTGATAGAACATTTATGGTAATAGCTGTAAAGGGAAGCTGTAGAGCATTGGATTTCACAGCCAGAAAAATCTCAGCTTGGGGAAATGGGTCTGAAATACAACTACAGATGGTTTTAGTCTATTGCTTCCCCTGCTTAAATAAAAGGATTGCTTTTTTTCACCTCTATTTAAAACACATGTGTGGAAGATGAAAGTGTCCAGCTATTTTTTTATTATTCAGTCCACCAGCTACCGACATCTTTGCCTTATTTCAATTCAACGCTAATGGCATAGTAAAAGTTCTGAAACACCCTCTTTGGATTCAGCCTTCCTTGGGTCGCAGCAAAGATTCCTGCTGCAGCCAGAGCTGTTGCTGTTGTTTTCGTCATCAGCGCTTTCTTTTTCCCCTTGAACCCGACAGCTATTAATTGTGTTGCTGCTTCTGCTCTTTAATTGATCCCATTCACCGGTCCCGCTTTTGTAACGTCTGACTTCTTGTCACTTCAGCAAATCAAAAAACCCAAATTAATCAATCTCCAGCTACTTGAGAATAAGGCCGCGTTGGGGAGCTGGGCTTGACAAAAAAAAAGTCTAATTTCACTTTGAAAGCCTGTTGGAAAATTTTAACAAGAAGATGCAAGAAAAATGTAAACCAGATCAAGCTGGACTTTGGTCTGCGGAGAATAGCGTCACCTGTTGAGTTTGTTTCAAGTTCTTGTAAATAGGTGATTTGACAAAAATATGAAATAAATCAAAAGACACGAAGATAGAAGAGGTCAGAATATCCTTGTTTCCGCTGCAAATGGTTACACAGGAGAGAGGTTTGTGTGTGTGTGAGAGAGAATAGGAACCGTGGGCCAAAGCTGAAGCTCTGCTCTTGCATCTTTGTATCTCAGCCTTTGTGCTGTGCTATTCCCGTACCTTCTGTGTTGCTTCCTTTCCTCATCTTTTTGCACATCCAGCCCTTTTACCCTGGCCTGGGGCACTCACACCTGCTGATTGTCCCTCATTTTCTTCACCTCCTTGGTTCTTGTCTTGGTGTCTCCTGCAGCTCTTCCCCGCAGGCACTGCAAGCCGTGAAGGGAGGAATGGCTTCAATCCTCAGAATCTCAGACACTTGGGAATTGGGGATGCCAAACCCATCAACCCACCAACAGGTGTATTCCTGTGCTAGGGGCACCAAGGGTTTGGGTTGGAATTGGATTTCTTTCCCTTTTCAAATCCAGCAGGCGTCCTCGTGATGACACTCCAACAAATGGAGTTGTCTCTGAGATCCTTTTCTGCAGCAAGTGCAGCTTCCAAATACTAAACCTATAAAGAGAAAAGAAGGGGAACTTGTGCAGAATATTAAGTTTTACAAACATCGTATAATACTACGAGAGGATATCAAACAGAGCTATTTCAAACAGCACAGCCCTGGAGACTCTTCTGAGAAGGATTAGTTGGTTTCTTTTGTCATTTAATGTTCCATCTCGTAATTCTGGGTTGTAGTTGTAGAAAACAACCTTCTTCCCTTGTGCTTCTCCTTTCTCCTACCAGAATTTGTCATAATTGAAAGGAATTTCTATTACGACTGTAATTACAAAACATCTAGGGGATGCAACAAAAATTGCATCTAGGGGAGAGGCAAACATGGGACTTGTTTTCTGGAATTTTGGGGAGGTTTTTTTTGTAATTTCTAGGAAACGAGGGTCAGACCTGAACAAGCAGAACCTTTGTCTCACCCCACGTGTCATGCACCTGCAGAGAAATATCACTGCTCTAATGGCAGAGTGCTTGGGTTTTTTAATATCTCAGCTCTTGATAACTTAAGGGGTTTGGTTACTCCGTGTCTCTCATTGCTCCTGAGCAGGCCTGCATATTTTAGAATGGCCTCAAATAACTTGCAGAAACGTAAACTTACCCTCAATATACTCTGAACTGACTGTTTTCCTCCTTTTTTTCTGGAAGGTGCACCCGTATTTTGTCATAGAAGCTCTCCTCTCCCTTGGGATAAAAGTCTGGGTGGTATTTCACCACCCTGCAAAACTAGAAACTCACCTTTCAATGAGAAACGTGTTTTCTCCTGGGTGGGGAAAGGGAACGTGTGAGATTCACGGCGTCCTCCTTCCGGTGAGCGTGCAGAGGTAAACTGCAAGGACGCGGCCGGTGTCAGCTCTCACTTAGAGCTGAGTGGAATTAATAATTCTAGGGTAGGGAGGAAGGCTGGCTGTTTGCTGGGAGAAGGCACGGGTGTCTCTAGCTCGCTGCTGTCCATTGCAGTCGTAAACTGGAGCAGGGTGATGCTGTTTTGGAGGAGGAGATGACATTTTTCAATGGGGTGTTGCCGTACGTCACTTAGAAACATGGCCCAGGATTGCAGGACAGAGGATGTGCTGGTCATGACAACCCCAGCTACGTGGTAAGGGGAGAGTTTTGTCCTTAATGTTGTATAATGTATACATATATATATATACACCCTGCAAATGATGACCATCATCAAGGAAAGCTGCCGGTACCGTCAATCAAAAAAAGCTGCAAAGCTAATGATGGGCTGGGCAGATAATCGTGGGAGAGTTAATTGTAAGGTTCGATATGGCATCTTGTCAGCAGAGATAAGTTGTCACGTTTTCCACTTGAGCTGAAACTAAATGATTGTAAAATAAGTTATGAGTGTCCTTGGGCCTGTCTGCCAGAATGATGGCTAAGAATACATTCCTGGCCCATCAGTCTCAAGCAGCCCGCTTGATATTTATGCGAACTGAATGTTATTTTATTCCCCCTCTAGTCATGCTTGTCAGCTTCCCGAGTGAAAAGTGAAACTGCTTCTTTGACTCATACTTCAAGTATTGAAGCTCGGAGAGACTGCAGATTGTTATTATTATTACTGGTATTATATATTTTTTTGGGTGTGCGTTGAACATTGATGCCCGATTGGGAAGAACTAATGGCTGACATTGAACGCGCGGGATGGCTGCAAAACAGCCCATCCCAACCCAGTGAAACGCATCTTATGAGTTCCAGTGCCTCTGTCAAAGCTGGTTTAGATGTGGAGTAATGAGGCGCTTGCTTTTTTAATTTGGCGTGCCTTTTTTTGCCTTGCCTTTCTTTTTATTTTTTTTTTTTTTAAATATATTTAATAGCGCTAGCAGTGGTCGTCTGTTCTCAGGCGTGGTAATTGATACAAAATAAAATGCATTATTTGTATTCAGTCAGGAGGATGAAATTGCATTCAGTGGGCTGAAGCCTGAACTCATTTACAGTTTTCCGAAGCCGGGCTTTCAGGAGCCCTCTTTTCAATTTGAAGAATACCTTGTCAGGCAAGAGAAGTAGTGGGAAATGGGAAAGCACAGCGTGGAAGGCCCTAGCGCCTTTTGATTGCTCATATTTTAAACTGGGAGAATGTTAAATAGCTCCCATCTTCAA
Source organism: Scolopax mira (assembly GCA_004320125.1). Classification (NCBI taxonomy): domain Eukaryota; kingdom Metazoa; phylum Chordata; class Aves; order Charadriiformes; family Scolopacidae; genus Scolopax; species Scolopax mira. The sequence continues at coordinate 30,267 of BJBW01016343.1, forward strand.
AGGGTGGGTTTCTGAAGCTGGGGATGCATTAATACACCAACAATCTCAGCTCCGTACCCGTTTACGAGAGATTTGGTGTTTCTTTTCGGGTGGAGGGGGAGGAAAAGCTTCAGGCTCTTCGCTTCAGAGCCGTTTGGCCCAAGGACGGCAGGTTATTATAGCCTAGAAATTACGTAGCGTACAGAGATCTACCTTAACCACCTTTTTAACAAAGATTCAACTGAAAAAATACATTCTGCGGTTTGGCATCGGGGTGTAATTCCTTCACCAGTTTGGTTTCTTCGCCATTTTGTGGGGCGTCGTGGTTGAGGCCGGAGGCGCATGTGGCGATGAACGTTCACCTTCCTCAGGGACCACGTCTCAGCCTTGTGAATATTTGGATACAAGCTTTTGGAGAGGGTGGCAGAGCTGGTTTTTCCTGGATTTTTTTTTTTTTTTTCTCTCCTTGAGTAAAATAGGATAACTCTTTTTAAAGCAAAAGCTGGGAATGAGGCCTGTCCATGTGCCGCTTGCCTCATATTTTCTAGAGGGGAAAAGCATTTTGACAAATTATGTTAGATCTGAGTAAGCTTTCCTGGCTAGGTGTGCTCTCTCAGATTTTTTTCCATTGTATTTATGAATTTTCTGGATTTTTGCAAGCAAAGGGAAATCAATTAGATGCATTTTTGGGTTGGGTGCCCCATGGCAGCCTCTGCCACAGCCAGGCCCCTTCTTCACCAGTGCCTGGCTCTGTGGTTGGTTTGTCTCAACGTGATGATCTTTGTGGCATTGCTGCAAAGGAGGGGAGTTTTGTGTGCTTTATTGGGTTTTTTTCTTCTTTTTAAGTACCCAACATAAGGAACATTCTTAAGTCACAACCTGGAGGTAAATTTGACACATCAATGACCTGGATGAAGGGATGGAATGTACCCTCAGCAAGTTTGCTGGCGATACGAAACTATGAGGGGTGGCTGGTACACCAGAGGGCTGTGCTGCCATCCAGAGAGACCTGGACAGGCTGGAGAGATGGGCAGAGGGGAACCTGATGAACTTCAACAAAGGCAAGTGCAGGGAGCTGCACCTGGGGAGGAATAACCCCCTGCATCAGGACAGGTTGGGGGTTGACCTGCTGGAGAGCAGCTCTGAGGAGAAAGACCCAGGAGTCCTGGTGGACGATAGGATGACCATGAGCCAGCAATGTGCTCTTGTGGACAGGAAGGCCAATGGCATCCTGGGGGGCATCAGGAAGAGTGTGACAAGCAGGTGGAGAGAGGTCATCCTTCTCTTCTCTTCTGCTCTGCCCTGGGGAGGCTCCATCTGGAGCACTGGGTCCAGTTCTGGGCTCCCCAGTTCAAGAAGGACAGGGAACAGTTGGAGAGGGTCCAGGAGAGTGCTACAAAGATGATGAGGGGCCTGGATCATCTCTCCTATGAGGAAATGCTAAGGGACTTGGGTCTTTTAAGTCTGGAGAAGAGAAGGCTGAGGGAGGATCTGATCAATGCTTACAAATACTTCAAGGGAGGGTGTCAAGAGGATGGGGCTGGTCTTTTCTCAGGAAATGGGCACAAACTTGACTAGAAGTTCTACCTAAACATGAGGAGGAACTTCTTTCCCGTGAGGGTGTCAGAGCCCTGGAAGAGGCTGCCCAGAGAGAGGTGGTGGAGTCTCCTTCTCTGGAGACATTCAACACCCTCCTGGACACATTCCTGTGGGACCTGCTCTGGGTGGACCTGCTTTGGCAGGGGATTAGACTAGATGATCTCCAGAGGTCCCTTCCAACCCCATGGCATTCTGTGATTTAGGGCTAGCAGTAACTATCTTGCATCCTTGGCCATGCCTCTATACTACTGGCATCCTCTTTGGCATCTTCTCTTCTTCCAGTGTCAAGTGAGCCACAACTATCTGTGTCCTCCTTACCAAGAGTGTGTGGAGCACTGGGATGGTTTCTCCTCAGGCTTTGCCTTCCTCTTCACCTGAAGAGATAGCAAACCCTTGCAGGATAGCCACTTTGAGCATTTCTGAGTCATATACTTAAAACCTCCTGTAAATACATTTCCATAATTGCCTTTTTGTGGTTAAATATTTGATGATTAGTTTCAAAATAGTGGACATGGGGAAAAGAACAAAAATCCTAAATATAAAGCTTATGTTTTATTTGGTCTTTATTGCCAGGCAATTAGCTACATAATTTATCCCCCACTAATAACTTGAAGCACAACTGTGCTTAGCGGTTAATTAGTAAGTAAACTTTATTAGAAAAAAAAATGAAATAAGGGTTTCTTTGTCAAATACACAGTTGTATGGGGATTTAATTATTCAAAAAATCAAAAGCTACTTTTGACATAGTCTCTGGCATCATAATTTTCATTAAAACATATTAATTCATCATAAGTACAGTCCTGGAATTGCACTTAAGTGCATTATTGTATCTAACTAAGGTTCTGGAAACAGCTTCAGTTTGCATGACAGCAAGCAGTTTAATTAAAGTATAGGACGGTATGTTAAATTTTATAATCAACACCAAATCAACAAAGTAGAAATGCATTTAGCGCTGATCATAACCAAAAGATTGGTTGCAATTAAACTAAAATCATATTACCAACCTAGGGGAAGAGTACTGGATTGAGGTCACTTGAGTATTTGCTATGTGAAAGGACCCAGATGGAGAGTGAAATTTCGAGTACATCCTCATTTGCTACACTTGTCTTAAATATTGCTGTTAGATGTTTTCTGACTGAAAAAGAGAAGAACCATTCAAGGAGAAGGTATTCATGTGTTACCAGCCATTCCATGGACCAGAGAATAGACTATGGGTCTCTGCTTATGAGAGAGGGGTGTCATTGATCTTTAATTTTGGTTTTTTTGTGTGAGCTAGTTGGTGGGAGAAGGTAGAAAATTATTCTCTCGTTAGTTCTTAAAATTGTTGCATGTTATGCTACTGTGGCTAGCTAGTTTAGTGAGAAACTAAACAAATAAAACACAGGATTATTATTTTTTTCATTGGGCACAGGTATTAAGTCAACCTTTATCACACAATATTAATTGTACCAGGCATACATTTGTTACCTCGTTTTCCCACCTTTATTGCCATGACCACCTTTTCTATGTGTCAGCATTCAGAGGATGTTGGGATATCTCTGTTCCATCACGTACTAAAATATCCTAGGATTGCACGAGTTAATTTGAGGATCAGTAAGATCTTTGGAAGAAGCAGCAATCGGAAGTAATAGAGTGCATTCAAACTGACCTGCTTTTAAAATTGATGCAAAGTCCTGTTGATTTAATAGGACTTGAATCAGAACTTCAGAGCCAAGTTGGGGGTTTGCACCTTTTTGAAAAAGTAATGGATATCATTAGGAAGCTCTCCTGTAGCCTTTGGAAGTCAATAAGCTCATGAAGTCAGCTGCTAACAGACAGCAACGGGTTGTATCTTGGATTGTAACAATCATTCATTTCAATTATGCAGTATTTTTATTTTTCTCTCTTGTTTGTTTTGTTTGGTTTGGGTTTTTTTTCCCCCCAAACCTGCAGATACTGGATTAGGAGATTCTGTGTGTTCAAGCCCAAGTATATCCAGTACAACGAGCCCCAAACTCGACCCACCTCCTTCACCTCACGCCAACAGAAAGAAACACCGCAGGAAGAAAAGCACGAGCAATTTCAAAGCTGATGGTATTTCGGGCACAGCAGAAGGTAAGTGAACTCTGTGGTGAAAGTCTGAATTTTGAAAAATAACATTCTGAAGAGCGTTGTTAAATAGAACTCAACTTCGCCGTTGTCTTTGCGTACAGAAGGTAAAGAGAATTCTACTAAAGTAGAGAAATTAAAGACTGATCCTTAATGGCGAAGCCAAATGGTCTGAGGAATCACACAAACCTGTCGGAAACAGATTTGGGACTGATTTTTTTTTAATAAATAAAAAAGTGTCCCCACGTTAATATGGAGCATCGTTGGCTACAAAGTTATGGAACAGGAATACTTGAAAGGTTAAAAAAAGAAAGAAATAGTCAGAATCACTCATAGCCTATACATCATATTAGAATTTTTATATTTTTCCAATATTATTAAATTTCGTGTTACCACTTCTCCTTAGACACATCCTGAGCTCTAGAATCACGAACGCTTCTGATGCCTGTTATTGTTTAAATATGCAGCTGTTCATGGAAAGATTGTGTTATTTGAGGATAAAAAGGAAAAGGGGAGAGTTTAAATGTTTGGGTTCTTTTTTAAGAACCAGAAAGCGAAAGCCAAAAAGAACATCTTTTTTTCCCTTAGTTTAGCTTACTCTTTCCAATGTGAACACTGCTATAGCTGTTCAATGCACTTCTGAAGGGGTAACAATGTGTACAGTAGCCAGATATGATATAAAACATGCTTGTATCTTTAGAAAAGAAGAAAAGAAACATGCTAGGATTCAACCAAAAGAGCTCCAGAAAAAAAAAGATGAACAAGGGTAGTTGGAAGGCTCAGAAACTGGGGAGTCAACATATAAGGAGAGATGAAAAACAGAGACAATGGAATAACATTGTTGGAAAAGGGGAGTGTTGAGTAAGAAAAAAATGCAGTTGTAAGCATTGGAGAGTGAAAAACAGCTAATTCAGTATCAAAGACGGTTGGAACAAGTTCTGAAAAAAGCATGACAATTGCAGACAGCTGACAGCACATTAAAAATAGATGTGATAATAGTATACAACTGAGAAGGGGCATGTTAACTACTACTTAGTCATCCTTATTTTCCATTTATTTAATTTCTCAATTGCGCTTCTATCACATACGGAATTTATTTCCCCAGCTATCTATACAAATCCTTTTTTAAAAGCTATCAGCTTTTTTTCATAATAGCTCCTGTTGCGTTCTCTTTCCAGTCATTTAACTATCTTTACTGTTAGTTCCCCCCTAGTTTATGGCCTGAAGCCAAATTCTCTTTTAACCTTTCATTTTTAATTTGTCATCTTTTCTTTATTTTATTTTTTTTTTTAACAATCCTTTTTCCACCACTTATTTTCATACCTCAGTGGCAAGTTATATAGAGGGGATTTTTCAGAGAGCTGACCATTGGTCCAAGATTATTTTGTGGAAGTCAGTACGAATCAAGACCAGCTGGATATCAAGAGCCTTTGAAAAATCTCTTTCTAAGTGGTTAATACGTGTATATTTTCTTTCTCCTGGGGAGATTATTTTCATAAGTCACTGGAGCTTTGGAGCCTGTGTGGTCCTGGTCTGCAAGCACAGACTTCTGACCTGCAGCAAGTAATGAGAGATCTGCAGTTTTGTGCATCTTGCCCCTGAAATCCCTGTTCTGCTTGGGCTGGGGAGAAAGTGCTCCTTCATCCTTCCCTGTTTTCTCTTGCTCTTCTCCTTTTCTTCCAGTATCGTAAGATGCTAGTCTGAAATTCTTTTGAGATAACTCAACAAAAATTGTCCCCTCTCGTAAAAACGGGATAGATATGTTTCCAGAAGGACAAGAACTGGCTGGCAAGCAGCAGCAAAGTAATACACAAGGAGTCTTAGCAGTGGTAGTGAGTGCCAAAACTTGTTTTTACAGTCTTTTATCTTTAAATTAGCCCATCAGATTTCTTTGACTTGCTTCTTCTTAGGTGTCTTCTGAGATGGGCACCTCTTCTGGCTTGGGTATGACAGTTGTGGGCCCCCACCCGAGCAGCAGTTGTTAAATTCTTTTGTTTTATAACATCTCTTTGAAAGCACAACCCAGTGAAAAACAGTGATTGGCCATACGAATAGAATTGCAACTTTCTGCACAGCCTTCTTGCCACGTGTGAGAGGAGCTCTGAGCATCCTTCAGGGCTGGATGGAGTCCTGAGTGATGTGCTCTGGGGCAACCCTGCTTTGGCAGGGGAGTTGGACTGGATGGTCTCTAGAAGGTCCCTTCCAACAATTCCCTGATTCCATGACAACTAATCTCACTGGCCCTTGAGTCCTTAGCAAGGTTGGGAGGAGATGGCTGACAGGACAGTAGTTGAAGGAGAAAGCCATGAAGCGTGCTTGAGTTCCCTCAGAAAAAGTACCAGTGCTTGCAGATTCCCATGAATTACTTTCTAGCAAGAGTAACGAAGGCTGGGGGTTGCTTTTTCCAATTCTTGGTATGTGGGCACTTGCAACCTTTGTGTTTTTTGGTATTTGTGTTGGTGTGAGCCAGAAGCTACATTTGGTATGGTTGAAGCATGCATGGTCGACCAGACAGGTAGTGTTCATCTCTCTGAGCTTGCTGTGATGCCAAAATGATGGCAATAACTTCAGTCCTGGGACAACGTGTGTCACAACTGTGTGTCTGAGATGCTTCAGGCTCTTAGGGTTTTTTCTCCAAGTAGTTGAATGTAGCATTTTTACATCTGTCTTGCAATTCAAAGCAGTTTTCCCTTCAGTAATTCAGCTTTTCCTCAGAAAAAGGCTTATTTCCTTGTTCCTCAGCACATGGCTACAAATCTGTCCAGTGACCTAAAAGATTTCCTTTCTTGATTTTTCTTCCTCTGCACTTGCCATACGTATAGATTTAAACCCTCAGAAGATTACTACAGTTTTGAAGACCACAAAATCCAAATTAAACAGTGAAAGGAAGATGTTCTGAGAGATGCACGCTTTGCCTTGGCAACTTTGATCAAGTGTTGGAGATACAGCAAGGGCCTTCTTGAAAATGGGCTACAGAAGTCTGTGGTGATAATCGTGGGAGAACCATATATTTCTTCCTTCTGGAGATCCTGAGCTCACTGTGAAAAGGAGGAGGAGGAGGAGGATCCTCTTGCAGTAGCTATTCTCAGGCAGTTACAATGGATCAGAGTCAAATGATTTGGGTAATTCTGGATTTTGTAATGCCTTCCTTTGGGTCCAGGCACATTTCAAGTGTCAGCTTTCAGACAGAAATTCCAGATTCCTTCATTTTTGTCTGTAGCAAAGCTTAGGTGTTCAGTGAGGTTTAAATCTGGTCTTCAGCAAACTCTAGCGTTTTTTACTGCCCTTTGCTGTCTTTTTATTATATTTTTTTTTTCTTTCTCCTTGAACATGCCTGCTTTGATCAGTGACCTCTGCCCAAGTATTCAGATATCACGATGATGGACACTGGTGAGCCCAGGGTGATTCACTAATTCCAAGGACTGATGCTCATCTCTTCTATGCCCTTCCATAAAGGTCATACCGATTCTTCTTTCTCCACACTATCTGCACGTGCACAGCCCTCTCTTTCTGGGATTGATTCTTTCATCTTACTTGGTTTATCTTTCTGTGGGTTTTCCGAGACAATGTTCGAGGCAACAAGAATACTAACTCTGCTGCAGCTGGAGGAAAATTATAATTCAGTTCCTATTTTGGAAAATCGGATTCTTGTGAAATTTTTTCCAGTGCAAGGGAAGCCCAGAGAGAAGTTTTTAGTTCTCTGTATACACGACTTGTCACTGAAAAAAAAAAAAAAATAAAAAAAATGTCTGTGTTTTTGAGGGTAACAGCAGGAATGCTTACATTAGGCAAGGAGCCAGCAACCAGCAGTGTTTTTCCCACCGTGGTGTCTCTAGCTCGCTCAGAGCAGGATCATGCAGCTGTGTTTCAAAGAGGAATAGCTGCTCAGAGCCCAGTCAGTTTTGGTAGCCTTGTGCTGCTGCACTTAGTGGAACAGCTAGTGATAATAGGAAGGTTTTTTCCAGCCAAAAAGCCAGTAGAAAAATCACAAAGCTTTCTTGGAGATACTTTTCACAGAAAGATCTTTCCCCGTGTTTATTTTTCTTACTCTTGTTAGACAGGTTTAAAACTTCATGGCTATGCCAGATTGAACCTGCCTGCCCTCAATCCATCTGTGAGGTTTTTGGGAAAGCCCAAAGTATGGCCATCTTTCAGCATCAAATCTAGATCATCCAGCCTTGCTCTCTGGGTTGGTCCAACTGCATCCACGTAATGGTGGACTCCTTCGGTCAGGGAGATGCAAGGCAGAGGGCTGTAATTTATCTTCTCTCTCTCAGCAGAGGCAAAATAAACACAGATCTCTGTTCCCATCCACGCAGATGGAGCTGAGAAACAGGAATTGATGAGAAGGTAATAAATGTGATTAGTGACTTGGTAGATTTTTCAGGCTCTGGGCTTTCTCTGCAGATCTGTGTTCCACCTTCTTCATCGCTGGTTTCTAAAGAACTTTTGAAGAGGGAGGAAGGAACTTTTATGTTGCTTTTGGGGACTTTTTTCTGAACCCCAAAGATATTTGTTCTCTGCCCCTTGTAAAGCAATTTTTTTTCCCTTTACTTTTCTGATCTGTTCAGTCCAGCCCCAACTCTAAGTGTAGGCTTTATGGCTTGTAGCCAGGGATGAACCCCAGTGGACTGAGAATTGGTTTAGGGTTTTTTCTGGGGTGAACTGGGGTGTATTCTTCACGTGCGTGTTTTATAACACTAAAGTCATTCTTCTGTTCCAAATCTGACAGGGCATTGAAGATGAGCTATAGTTGAGTTTGAAATGAAAATATGTTTATTTGTTTCCTGTGGATGGAAAAACGGGGTTTAATCAGATTCCACATTTGTGCTTTAAGCAATAAGCAAAAAAGTCACTGTTTTTGTCTGGTTTCTCAGCTGTGGGGGGGGCTTGACTCCAAGAGGGTGGAACAATGTGCAAGAAGCCAAGGGAGATGCCAGTTTATTCCCATGACCATCCCAAAACCAGAATGACAAAGTGAATTAGGGAAATGCACTCTCTGGAATCTGTGTAATACTTAAAAATCGTCTATTTTGTATAAATTGGAAGCAATACGTCCGTTAACTGAACGTGCAGTATATGATGGAAAAAAAGAAGAAAAAAACCAAAAAAACCCAGTGTGCATTTTACCTGCAGCTTCTCACCCTCAGCTTTCCTTACTCTGATCCCTCAAGTGTCCCTGTGATTTACGTGCTGGAAGGATTTAAACACGCTTGTCCACGGCGTGTGCGTGCAGGGCTCTGTGTATAGTCTTCCCCAGACAATTTTACCTTATGTTTCCTCCTTAGGTACAGAGTTCTAGTAGCTGTGCTGTGACCAGACTGAACAAAAAAACCAACCAAACAAAAAAAAGACATTTCCTTAGCCATGTATTTAAAAAAAAAAATATTTAGTGGAAACTGAGCCCTGTTCGATGAAACCGATGCAAACAATGAGCTGTGGTGTTTGTGGGAGAGTCCACTCTTCGTTTTGGGGTCTGCAAAAAACCTTCTGACATGAGGGGACAGCATGTTCAGAAACCTTTTCAGCACAAAAAGTCACAGCACTGTCATTCCCTTTTCTGGGCAAAGAAGATGTGAAATCTAATATCTTGACCTGCAGCAAGGGCAAAGCTACTCCCCTATTAAAGAGTTTGTAACCTTTGGAATCAAATCTATTAGGTGTCAAGGTCCCTGTTTGGATTGTGTTGCTTGAAGTAATGCACAGAACTAAGCTGCCACCAAAACTTCTTCAAGTAAAAGCTCTTTCCACTTCGTTACAGGATAATTAATGCTGCTGTTGTGGTTTATACAGACAAATAGATGTTGCCCATGTAGGAACTCCACAAGAGTTATTCCTGGTATAATCTTGTCCTCCTAGTTCTTTTACTTAGTCCCTATAAAGCAACTATCATTAATTACAAGTAGATACAGAGGTGTTCTTGGAAATGTGGTTTTGATTTCAGTAAGAAAGCAGGTTTTTGATATTGTGAGCTGGGTAAAATGAAATAAAGCATTAGCGCTGGCACTAGGGAAGAGTTTTCATCATATTCCCCTGGCCTCTGTGTGGATGTATCACAGTTAATTTAAGGTAGGCCATTTAGAAGCTGTTCCTCCATCTATAGGATGCAAAACCCATCCCAGTACCCTACCAGTGTGTGTTGCCTACACTGGGATGCTGATGCTGGTGCAGTGCACGTGGGGGCTGAGCACATGAGCTTGGGGCAGGGTGTTCGCCACGTGGAGATATCTCAGTAATTCCAGTTGTTCCTTAGTTATTTCCATATCCAGTGGTTTGGGGGTTTTTTTTGCAGTTACACTCTCCTTAAAATGATAAGAGATATCTTAAGCTCCTCTAAAATAAAAAAATCAAGTATTAAAAAACCCCAAATGCAGACCCATTGTGGGGGTTTGTGTTTCCATCCTGTCACACTGTGCATCCTCTGATGGGCAGTTTAGTGAGAGCAGGTTTTCTTTCTATTTCTGGTCTCTTAAGTGCCTGAAGTTTTAGAAAGTAAATGTTCCACAGTTTGTAAAAACGTTAAGCATTATTTAAAGTGAAATTGACACAAAAGTGGCATTTTGATTGTAATGCTGGATGAAGAAAAAGGAGCGTTTATTTGGAACTGAAAGAGTTTGCAGTATAAGCATGGTTGTGGTTTTTATAAATAGATTTGTAATTCATTTACAACTGCTGCTGAATTCCCTTCATACACAGTTGGTCTGTCCTGATGTCATTTGTGTAACCCCCCTGTGCATGAAGCATTTCAGAAATCTCAGTATTTTGCTGAATTTCATACTGCATACAAAAAAAACCAAGCGTTGCTTTGCTAGTCATTACTGGAGTAATCCTGGAGTTTAACAAGCTTGCTTTTAGTAAGATTTTAGGAGCTGGTTTGCTAAGTATCTGCATCTTTATTTTGTGGATTTTCTTGGAGGAGTTGAAGGCCTTGCCTGGTCCAGCTGTTCTCTGCTCTGAGCTGCTTTGTAAGTAAAAATCTCTTAAAAAAAAAAACAAAAAAAACAGGTCTTAGTTGAAACAAAAGTGAGCGAAATATCTAGCTGTGTTTTCTGTCTGCACGAGGACTTCAAAAAATAATCAACAGTATGTGACCATATTTGTTGTCTGTAATGGCAAATGCTTGTTTTGATTTAAGCATCTCGTGTCACCGAGGTTATCGCTTATTCAGTGTCAAAACACTCTCTGGTTGTAATTCCACTGATCATGGGTAACTTCATTCACTGCTTCGTAGGAGAATACAGTCCAGGCCGATTGCTGTACTCCTGAGAAACAGGAGGGCAGAAATTAATAAAATCTAGACCGAATCTTCAGAGACTTACTTTCAACCGAGGCCAAGGTCACTTGTGGGGAAACCTTCAGCCTGGGTCGTCACAGCCTATCTGACATGAAAGGTTCGCTGCTGAAAGACATTTATGTTGATGCTGAGGAGTGAAAGACAAGGGAGGTGAAGCTCATCTATTGTTTTAACCTACTTCATTGCAGGCTAAACAAGTTGAAAGATTCCTTCTTCTCTTTAAAACCACTGTTAGCTCAGGGTCAGAAGAGGCTGCTGGTTCCACCTACCTGGTTGAAAGGAAAAGTGTCGCAGTGGTGGTCAGCAGGAAAGGAGATTCTGGAAAGGAGGAGTCCCAGGATGAATTGGTGGTGGTTGTGCACAAGGGGCACATCTAGATAGCTAGAGAAAGAGAACACCTTTTATTTTTCCCCTACATTTCTCTGAAAAGTGGTCCCACTCTTAGTACATTTAGTGCTCTGTGTTGTGACTGCAGGAGGGAACGCTGTGTATCCTCGGTACAAGTGCTGCGCTGTGATTTGACACGATTTTTTGGGGAAAAGGAAGAAGTTTTCAGTAACTCTATAGTTGAAAGAAAACAAGTGGCACCTTAGCATTTTAGTGGCTTCTGGTAATTAGTATCCATAGAACTATTCTGTCAGCCCAAGAGAGAGACCTTGATTATGAAAAGGCTTCCTAATGTTCACAAGATGATGTTTGCAAGATGACAAGAAGTACTTGGAAAGATATTAATCTTCCTAGAGAAGTTAGTTCCATTTTGTTACTTAAGAGTGTCTACTTTAAAAGTTCCTGCTAGTTTTTCCAGAGTGTAAGACCATGAAATTTCATTGTGAATCTATATACCCAAGTTAAAATATCTTAAAAAAAAAAAAAAAAAAGATATTATGTATTATAAAGCTATAATACATGAAGAGACTGAAATAAGGTCATTACGTTAAGTGGAACTTTGTTCTCCTGTTCCCCACGTAACTGAACTCTTGAGTCAAGGTGTCACAACGTAAATGAACAGGATATTTTGGTGTGGAAGGAAGGTTTAGTTTTTGAAGCATGTCTTGTCCTCAGCTTACTTGGACTCATCAGCTTACTGGAACTGAGCTACAGAGGTACATTGGGAAGAACCTGCCTTTAAAGAGTAGAAGCCCTCCTGTTCTGCATTTTGAAGGCATCTCCCACTAACTGCTGATGAAAGCAAGCAAACCAGGTGGATCTTGTGCCCCAACCTGTTGTGGCTCTTTGCATGCTCTGCTTCTCTGCAGCAAGCCTTGTTAAATTGATGTTTGCCATAGGAGGCAGAGGGCAGATTGAGGGTAGGGTTCATGGGATGCCAGTTGGTTACTTATTTTATTCATAATATGTAGCATGAGATTAATGGACTCTTTCCAGTGGTTCCCAGTGACAGGATGAGGGACAATGGGCACAAGATGGGAAGTTCCACTCCGATGTGAGGAAGAACTTCTTTGGGGTGAGGGTGTCAGAGCCCTGGCAGAGGCTGCCCAGTGAAGTTATCAGTTTTACTGCATGGAGATAGACTCTTCACATTTTTGTAGTTGCAGACAAATTCTTCCTGCTCTCCTTTGTAATGCTGGTGGCATTTATTTTTTTTTTTCGTTTTCCCAGACTTTAGGATTTAGTAACAACCTATAGATCAAGAAATATTTTTGCCCTTGCCATTGTGCTTCTTTATGAAAATATTTGTGACACCTTTTATAAAGCAGGTCCAAATCAAACCCAAGGAAGGAGACAGTGCATATGAATAAAACTACTAAAGAAGTTGCTGAATAAGTATATATTTCTCCTTAGATTTTTTTCTTAAGAAAAGTGCACAAAGTGCAAAAGCCTGAGCAATTTCTGGTTGTTTTCTGAAGAGGTGGCGATTCTTCTTTCCTCTCATCTTCCCTTTGTGATTTTGTTTCTTGGAAAGAGAAGACAGACTGATGGTTTTAAGTGTTGTTTCCCATTTCTGTACGCTGACGGCTGTTAGTCCCTTCATGCAGTGATTTTCAAAGGGTAGGCAAGGGTGAAATAACGGGTGATGTTACACCTTTCTTGGACCACGAGTCACAGTACCAGGAACGTGTGTTGGCCTTGGGTTCTTGCTTGGTGATAGAGCCCATGGGAGCCTGTGTTAGTGCAGCATGACCCGCTGTGGAGTGTGGAGGTGGACATCCTCATCCTGCCCTGAGGAGGAGTCTCCAAATAGTATCCCTGATGTGTGTGAAAGGGTGACTGAATAATATAAGAATCATAGAATGGTTAGAGTTGGAAGGGACCTTCAAG